>PVHP010021419.1:0-29441 GCA_004024765.1 Zapus hudsonius
GATAGGGAAGATAGAAAAATTGAATTTTAGGTTCTTGGCAAGAGCAAAATCCCGGCCCAGATTTTCACGGCTGTAGAACCTACACTGCAGCTGATGGATTTGAAGAAGTAGGGCATGGAAGGGGGCTTGGATTTCTAGGCGGCTGGCAGAGTCGGTGAGGCGCGGGGCTGGCTTAGGGCTGGGGCTGCTGAGGGAGGCTCGGATCCCCTCTCGGGGTGGGGAAGGCTGTCAACCTGGCTTGGATCCCCCGAGCCAGAGCTATGCCTTGCCAAGACCCACGGTGGGGGCTAGAAAACTGGGCCCCAGGCCAAAAATAGACCAGCAGAATAGACAACTCAGGGATGGTGGGGGCTGGGGGAAAGAGGGAGGGAGCAAAGTCCTGAGAGGTAAGAACCAGGCCTGGAAGCTGCGCTGCCAATCCATCTTATGAAAGATGGGTGCAACTCTTCAAGATTGATGGTTGGGGAGGAACAAAACCCGGGCTTGGAACCTTGGGGAAGACAATCCACCCAGCCAAGGCCTAGATGCCTTAGCAGGCAGCTTATGTATGCAAAGTTCAAAATCCAGCCGCATTTTAGCACTCTGGAAGCATTAGTGGGGTGTGAACCACAGGACAGATAAATCCTGATGTGGATTTTAGAGGAAGAGGATGTGCTGTATTTAAAAAAAAATGTTAAAAGTCCCCTTCTGTGTCCAGGGTGAGGAATGCTTTGCCCCGCAGGCTGCCTGCAGAAAGAGCCTGCAGGGCTGGAAGGGCTTGGGACTTGGTTGGGGACAGCAGGTATCTACATAACCCTGAAGTGTGGGGGACTAACCTGGGCTCCAAGAATCTTCCAAGAAGCCTGTGCTCTTGGCAGAACTGGGGCAGACCCAGACTTCTAAGCTGGGTGGGGGTCCAGGGACCACCTCTGTGCAATCTCCCTCCACTTCTTTTAAATATAGTTACACCAGGCTAGGTGGTGCACGCCTTTAATCCCAGCACTTGGAAGGCAGAGGATTGCTGCGAGTTAGAGGCCAGCCTGGGACTACATAGTGAATTCCAGGTCAGCCTAGCCTAGAAATAATTAAATAAACCCACCACTCCACACAAGGTACTCTAGAAATGAGAGGATTCTCGGATTTTCATAGCCCAGAACCACCATCTCCCTCCAAATTTCAGGGTGAAGTGGATAGGTGGTTCGACTTCACACCAAGGACACTTGGCTTATGAGCTGTAGCCATGAGTGTATGTGATCAGGCTCTGATATCTGGATCCAGGGGATTAGAGATACACCTTCGGGGAGGGGTGTTGGAGAATACAGAAAGGACACATTCATTTGTGGTTAGTTGTGGGTCTTGTTGGGTATGGAGGATGGAGAAGGTCTCATCTGTATGCCACTTTGAATTATTAAAGGACCCCTAGAAAGCTTGGAGTGCTGAGGTTTCAGTCCCTCAGGTGGGCAATCAGAAGGTATTCCCCACATCCAGGTGGGATTAGGGTTGGGGTGTAGATCAGAGTGCTTGCCCAGCAGGCACTGGGGGCTCCAGAATCGATTTTTTTTTTAAAGTTGAAAGGGAGAGCTCGGGCCCTCCTTGGTCATCTTACCCACTTCCTTGGCAAAGAAGGCTAAGGCTAGGTTCGAATTCGCAATGATGCGGGGAGCGCGGAGGAGTCCGGGTGCCCCCAGACTCGCTAGCTGCGCAGTCTCAGTGGAGGCCGCGTTGGCAGCCTGGTTTGGAGAAACCTGCGCGCGCAGACTCACTGCTTGGTGGGCACCGGCGCCTCCGACCTCATGCTACCGGGGCTCCCACCGCTCCTAGCATCCTGTCTTGTCTTAGGACTCCTGCGTGCCCCGTTCTTCCTATAGCCCACGTTATACCAAGGACTTCTTGGTTCTTGGGTACCCATGCATTCATTCTCTGAGTCTGGGCACCCTACCTTCGAAGCATCGCGTGCCAGACTCCTAGGGTGTCCCGCCCTGAAAGTACTTCCCCTGCATCTTGGGGATCCCTCATTCTGAGGGTCTAGCACTTCTGAGCACAGTAGGCTTATGATCGTGCCCACCTGGGTTCCCTGACCTGTGCCCTCAGCGTGTGGTGTCCTCGGTCTCAGGTCCTCATGCGCCATCCTTAGGGCTCTGCTTGCCCCCAGGGCTCTGCATCCAGTTGTCAAGCCCAGAGCCCTCGGGTTTGGTGCTCCACCTCGGAGCCTGGGTGAACCAGCCCAGGCTTAAGGCTTCAGTGATTGGAGCTCTGCCCTCTGCCTTCTTGGGGGCTCCATGGACCCGCCCTTTGGGAGCTTTCTTTGCCCAGTTCCCATCCAAGTGGAGAGCCAAATAAAGAAATCCCAGGGTGTCAGGGCGGCGATGCACACAGGCAGGAGGCTGGGAAAGCAGGACTGTCAAATACAAGGCCAGCGTGAGGTGCATAGGAAGACTGTCTCCAAACCAACAAACTAGTTCCTCGAGGGATGGGATGGGATGGAGAGAGGATTAATTCCAGCTGCTCTTTTTGGAGGAGGAATGAGGGCGATCGGTCAATCAACACTGTGTTGTGTGGTAGTGTCTGTCTGTCCTCTGGGACTGACATTCTAATAGGGAAAACAAATATGAGATCAGATGGCTCAGCGGTTAAAGGCTTGCAGGCAAAGCCTAACACCCTGGGTTCAATTCCCCAGCACCCACATAAAGCCAGATGCACAGGGGTACGTGCATCTGGAGTTCATTTGCAGTGGCTGGTGGCCCTGGCATACTCATTCTGTGTGTGTGTGTGTGTGTGCCGCGCGCGAGTGCAAATAAATAAGTTTCTGTGGTTTTTCGAGGTAAGGTCTCAGTCTAGCCCAGGCTGAACTGGAATTCACTATGTAGTCTCAGGATGGCGATCTTCTTACCTCTGCCTCCCAAGTGTTGGGATTAAAGACATGTGCCACCACGCCCAGCTCAATATATATTTTTGTTAATAAAATAGGTTTTTTTTTTGGTGTTTTGAGGTAGGGTCTCGCTCTAGTCCAGGCTGATCTGGAATTCACTCTGTAGTCTCAGGCTGGCCTTGAACTCACAGCAATCCTCCTACCTCTGCCTCTCGAGTGCTGGGATTAAAGGCGTGTGCCACCACGCCCGGCAATAAAATAGTTTTTAAAAATAAGGGATGCATGCTATGAGGAGATGAGTGCCACAGTGGGAAATTAAGGAAAGAAGATGAGCCTGGTGGTGGCTGGAATCTTGTTCTGTATTTGGGACCAGGGCTTTGTTCAGGCCAGTCAGCAGGTGCTCTCACTAGGCTATCCAATGTTCAGTTAGGGGAGGTCACAGAAGCCTCTCTGGGAAAGGGATTTGAACAAAGATCTGAGGAGAACCACAGGGGTGGGGTGGCAGTTTGGGGGACTGAGACAGGGCCATTTGGTGGGTCAGTGAGGAGCAGGGTGGAGCAGGGCAGGGGAGTGAGGGGCTGTGGATAGGAACATGATGGCAAGGATTATGCTAGTGTAGTGGGCTGAGAAGTGAGAGCTCTGGAAGGTTCTAGAGCAGAGGATAGGATGAGGCCTAGCTCAGATGTTTACAGGACTTATTAGCCAGTGTGGGAGAACAGAATGTGACGTGGAGATCAAGGGAGGGTGATAGACACCACAGAGATGCCTGAATTGATCTAGGTGTAGATGTAGCCGTGACAGTGGAGAGGAGGGTACATTTTGGAGAGAGAAAGGGCCCAAAGCCTGGGTGGAATGCCAGTAAGGAAGGGACTGGAGCATGGCTTGGCAGTAGACCTGACGTCCTCCAGTGAGGGGTCAGTGGTGTGATTTGGAGTAGAGTGCTGGCCTAGTATGTGCAAGACTCTGGATTAGTCCCTAGCCCTGCAAGAAACTATCACATTTGGCTTCTCATTGCTGCACAAAGAACCTGACCAAAAGCAGCTTGTGGAGGAAAGGGTTTATTTGGGCTTACACACTCGAGGGGAAGCTCCATAATGGCAGGGAAAATGAGGGCATGAGCAGAGGCTGGACGTCACCTCCTGGACAACATCAGATGGACAGCAGCAGCAGGAGAGTGTGCCAAACACTGGCAAGGGGAAGCTGGCTGTAACCCCCAAATCACACCCCAACAACACAGCTCCAACAAGGTTCCACTACCCAAACTGTCATCAGCTTCGGATAGAGCATTCAGAACACATTTGTTTGTGGGGAACATCTGAATCCAACCACTACATTCTGCCCCTTGCTCCCCAAAGCTGATAACCATACACGATGTAAAATGAAACTTTTGGAGCCCAACTCCAAAAGTCCACATAGTTTTTATCAATCTCAATGATGTTCAAACATCCCCATAGTTCAAGTTTTATCAACTGAAGCCATAATACAAAAAAAAAGCATAATGGCACAGAACAAATATTCATACTGAAAAAGCACTGAGCATAGCAAAGACAGATTGAAACAATACAAGATTTAAAAACATCAATCCAAACTCCAAATCAGGTAATTCTAACCAGTGACAGATATCTGGAGTTCCAATTCTACCCCTCCAGCTAGCCAACTTACAGTCCAGGATAACTTCATCCAGTTTTGGCAGCTCTCCTTGGCAGCTATCCCATAGTCCTGGCATCTCCACTCAGTCTCCACTGCAACTGATGGCTCATCCTTGTGACTCCATTCATTAGCCTCAACACAGGTAATTCAACAAGCCCGCTTCAATTGCCCATGGCCATTTCCAAAAAACAAAATGGTGCTGCATATCCAATGACCCTCTCTTCCTGTATTTGTTGCACTCCATAGTACCAGGTGGGCTACCAACTTCTTAATCCAGGGAGTGGGGAATAAAGCCGACTTTGAAGAGCAGGACGTTCCTTCAACATTCAGGCCCCTGACTTCAAAAGAGTCTGCATTCTTCCTGCTGTCCCAATGCAGATCACCTGGCTCAATCACAATGGTTATAATCTCTCAAACAATTGCAGCTGAAGGTGCAGTAGTTTTGTTCCAGAGATTTCTTTTCTTTCTGTGCCATCTCCATCTGCTCACACCAGTCCATTTCTATGCAAAGCAACCCTGCACAAGTTCTCAGGGCACAGGCAGGCAGAATGCAGCAAGTCTCTAAGCAAACTGCTTCTAGACCAGTCCCGGCAAAGTTCTTTCTTACCCTCGTAAGCCAAACCTCACAGTCCATAGTTTTTACTGAAGTTTTTCAGGTCTTTCCAACTCTGACCAGAATCCATCAAGCACTGCAAAATATCTCTTAGACCAAGGTTTCAAATCCATCCACATTCCTCCTGCAAATCAGTTCCAAAAGGCCAAAGCCACAGAATCAGGGTTCTAGCAACTACAATCCCATGCCTGGGAACCAATTTAACTGTTGCGATCAATTTCTTCTTGCTGTGAAGAAAAGAACCCGACCAAAAGCTTGTGGAGGAAAGTGCTTTTTTTGGCTTACAGACTTGAAGGGAAGCTCCATGATGGCAGAGAAAAACAATGGCTGAGTAGAGGCTGGACATCACCTTTGGCCAACATCAGGTGGACAACAGCAGCAGGAAGGTATGCCAAACACTGGCAAGGGGTAGCTGGCTATAACACCCATAAGCCCTCCCCTAACAACACACCTCCAACAGGATTCTAATTCCAAAATTGCCATCAGCTTGGGATCAAGCATTCTGAACTCATGTTTATAGGGGACACCTGAATCAAACCACCACAGATGGGAAGGACAGAGGTAGGTCAGGGCGCGTGGCTGAGCATCAAGAAGTGTTGAGGGGCTGGAGAGATGTCTCAGTGGTTAAAGTGCTTGTCTGCAGTGACTAACGGCCTCGGTTCAGTTCCCCAGTACCCACGTAAAGCCAGATGCACAAAGTGGCTAGAGGCCCTGGTGCACCTATTCTTTCCACGCCCTCTTTCTCTGTCTTTCCTTGCAAATAAATAAAAATATATTTTTAAAAATCTGTCATGTGCTGGGCGTGGTGGCACACACCTTTAATCCCAGCACTCAGGAGGCAGAGGTAGGAGGATCACCATGAGTTCAAGGCCACCCTGAGACTACATAGTGAATTCCAGGTCAGCCTGGACTAGAGCAAGACCCTACCTCAAAAAACCAAAAAAAAAAAAAAAAAAAAAATCTGTCATGTGAGTGTGACAAGCAGGAGTCTGGGTCCCCAGAGCTCACAGAAAGCTGATACAGTAGGACTGTTTGATATCCCAGCCCTCCTAGGCCGATGGGAGGCAGAGACAGGGGAATCAATGAAATATCTGTGCCACAGTGAAAAAGAAATCCTGCCTGAAACAAGGTGGGAGGTGAGGGTCTACACCTGAGGTTGCCCGCGGATCACAGGCATGTGTGTGTGTGCATACACAAAGACTAAAAAAAAAAAAATCTCAGTCCAGGCTGGGTGTGGTGGTACAGGCTGCAATCCCAGTGTCAGAGGCTGAGGAAGGAGAATTGCTATGAGTTTTAGGGTTACCAAGTGAGATCCTGTCTCGATCAAAAAAGAAAAAGAAGCCGGGCATGGTGGTGCATGGCTTTAATCCCAGCACTCTGGAGGCAGAGGTAGGAGGATCACCATGAGTTTGAGGCCAGTCTGAGACTACATAGTGAATTCCAGATCAGCCTGGGCTAGAGTGAGACCATACCTTTAAAAAAAAAGTCATGTGGTTAATTGTATATGATTCCATTGCTGTGCAATGTCCAAAATAATAAGCAGTAAAGGCAGGTGGATGGTTGGATGGTGACCTGGGGGAGGGGTATGAGTGGTGCTGCTAAGGAGTTTCCATTTTTAGAAAATATTTTTATTTATTTATTTGCAAGCAGAGGAGAGATAAAGAGAAGAGAGACAGACAGAGAGAATGGGCGCACCAGAGCCTCCAGCTGCTGCAAACAAACTCCAGATGCACGTGCCACTTTGTGCATCTGTCTTTACGTGGTACTGGGGAATCAAACCCGGGTCTTAAGGCCCCGCAGGCAAGCGCCTTAACCACTGGGCCATCTCTCCAGCCCAAGTTTCCATTTTCTTTGGGACTAGTGACAATGTCTTGGAACTAGACATAGTATGTAAATTAAACCGCACAGATTGTCCACTCAAATGATTTGTGCTTAATTTGATATTATGGTAATTTAGCCTCAATTGTAAACATCTTTAGGGGGACTACACAGAGTGGGGCACTGGGAAGGTAGTCACCAGGTGAGAAGCAGGTAGGGGAAGGGTTCAGGACATATCAAGTAGGAAGTCAGTGCAACCCCTTAACCTTTCTTTGTACCCCGTTGGGCTTTGCCTAAATAGTTCTTCCTGACCACTGTTGGAAATCACCAAGAGCCCATCCTCCCCACTTGTCCCCTGAAGCAGTGTTCAGCTCAGAACAGTCTGTGCTGCAATTTGGATCCCTGCATCCACCTGTGTTAAAGGCCTGGTCACCAGTTTGGTGCAGCTAGGGGGTGGCGATGGAACCTTTAAGAGGTGGAGCCTAGTGGGAGGGTCTCAGGTAAGGGGGGGTGGCTTCAAGGGGATCGTGAGACCTCTCCCTCTCTTCCTCCCCCTTTGACCGCCTGACCTGGAAGTGAAGGGTTTGTTGGGTCACTGCTCCTACCACAGACCCTATGTAACAAAAGTGACCAATCTCAGATGGAAACTTTGAAAACCCGGAGCCAAAAGAACGTCTCTGGGCTGGGGTGCTGTGCAGTGGTAAAGCGCTTTCTCAGCGTCAAGGCGTGGGTTCCATTAGCAGCACTATAAAAATGGAGTAAAAGACCTCTCTCTCTCTCTCTCTCTCTCTCTCTCTGTGTGTGTGTGTGTGTGTGCGCGCGCGCGCGGATGCACATGCACATGCCCCATGCATGTGTGTGTGAGGCCAGAGGAGAATGTCAAGCGTGGTCATATGCAGATTTCTGTATTTCTTTCCTTGAGACAAGGTCTCTCCTTTTCTCAACCTAGAGTTGCTGTCATCAAGCCCCAGTGATTCTCTGATCTTCGCTTCTGGGGTTAAAGACCTGTGTGGCCATGTCCAGCTTTTTGTTTTCTCCTCCCTTTCTTCCTTCCTTTTTCTTCTCTTTCTTTCTTTCTTTCTTTCTTTCTTTCTTTCTTTCTTTCTTTCTTTCTTTCTTTCTTTCTTTCTTTCTTTCTTTCTTTCTTTCTTTCTTTCTTTCTTTCTTTCTTTCTTTCTTTCTTCTATTTTGGTTTTTCAAGGTGGGGTCTCGCTCTAGCCCAGGCTGACCTGGAATTCACTATGTAGTCTCAGGGTGACCTTGAGCTCACAGCGGTCCTCCCACCTCTGCCTCCTGAGTGCCCCAGCACGCCCAGCCTGCGTGTGGGTATGCATATGACATGTATATATGGCTGTGCATGTCATGGCACACATGTGGAGGTCAGAGGACAACCTCTGGGCATCAGTCCTCTCCACCTTGTTTGAGACAGGGAGTCTCTTGTTTAGCTGCTGGGAAGGCCCACAAACTCTAAGGTTCTCCTGAATCCTCCTCTCATTGCCATAGGTGCACTTGTATGACAGATGTGTGCACCACTGCATCTGGGTATACGTAGGTTCTGGGGATTCGAACTCTGTCAGGCTTGAGAAGCATTCACTTTTGATCACTGAGCTATCTCTCCAGTATATAACCTTTTCTAAGTTAATTTGTTTTCTTTCTCTCTCTCATTTTTTTTGGGGGGGTTTCAAGGTAGGGTCTCACTCTAGCCCAGGCTTTCACAATGTAGTCTCAGGCTGACCTCGAACTCACAGCGATCCTCCTACCTCTGCCTCCCCAGTGCTGGATTGAAGGGGTGCACCACCATGCCGGGCTCTGTTAATTTCTAAATCCAGTACTTAATTACAGAGACAGAAACAAACTATGGTTGCTTGTTTTTCTTTTCACTTTTTTCTGTCTCCTTAGGAATGCCACTCCTAGAGGCCAGAAATGTTTTTTTTTTTTTCTTTACTGTTCTAGAGTCTACAACCTCTTCATGCTCGTATTAGGTGCTCAGGAAAGAGAAAGTCAGGTGTAGTCCTGGCTCTAGTCTGAGCAGCTGCGCTTCCCTCCACGGACGCTAGGGGCCGCTACTCGGCAGCTGTGGGGCCGCCAGGTGAGGCGCCCCGCCCCTTCTCCCCAGGTGCGGAGGCGCGGCTGACCGCGGGGAGCCCAGAGGAAGGCGTGCTTGTGGGTGGGTGGGGAAGAGCGACTGGAAGCTCAGAGTGCGTGGGGAGAGTTTGGGGCAAGAGCCGATACATTGCAGGGTTTGGGAGACAAGAAGTGTTAGGGGCAGGGCTGGAAAGCTGGCTCAGCCGGAAAGGCTAATGACCCGGGATCGATTCCCCAGTACCCACGTAAAGCCAGACGCACAAAGTGGCAGAGGCATCTGGAATTCCTTTGCAGTGGCTACAGACCCTGGAGAGGCCACGTTGGACATTGCTACAGAGGACTTGCTTGTGGTGTGGTGAGCTCCAGGTATGGTGTGGGCACATGGTGTGTGTGTGGGGGTGGGATGGAGATGTGCTGGCTGAGCCCATCCTAGAAGCCCAGCTCATTTCTGCAGAAGGTGTGCAGGCTGAGGGGTTTCCTCAAGGAAGCATGTGCTCTCCCTGTGGCCGAGATGTCTTGTGTAGCCGCCTGGGCTGGGTCGTAGAAGAGATCTGTGAGCCCCAGGTGTCCAAGGTCAGGATGACAGGTGGAAGCCAGGTAGAAGCTTTTGAAGGTCCTCCTGGCCTCAGAAGGCTGGCCTGGGTTAGGTTAAGCTAGGTTGAGCTATGGGGAAATCAGAGGGCTGGAGACAGAAGACCCCAATACAGAGGGTGTTGCAGGGTCCACGTAGTAGGGCAACAAGGAATGTGGGAAGCTCAGCAGGATGGAAAGAGACATGGGGATGTGATAGGCTTGTTCCTAAGGGAAATTCTAGATTAGATTAATTGAGGTGGGTGGTACATTCCATAGGTGGATCCCGGACTGAATAAAAAGGGGAAGCCACCTGAGCGCCAGCATTCATCTCTCTGCTTCCTGGCTGCAGAGATAATGTGACCAGCTGCTTCCCATCCCCATGGCCACACCTTTCCCGCCATGATGACTATGTCTCCTTGAACTGTAAGCCAGAGGAAATGCTTCCTTCTTTTTTTAAATAAAATTATTAAGTGGGCTGGAGAGATGGCTCAGCGGTTAAGGCACTTGCCTCTAGTGCCTAAGGCCCTGGGTTCAATTCCCCAGGTCCCACATAAGCCACACCCACAAGGTGGTGGCCCTGGTGTACTCTCTCTCTCTTTCTCTCTCTCTCTCTGCTTGAAAATGAATAAAATATTTTAAAAAATTATTAAGTATTTGAGAGAGAGAGAGAGAGAGAGAGAGAGAGAGAGAGAATGGGCACACACCAGGGCCTCCAGCCACTACATATGAACCCCAGATGCATGCGCCCTTGTGTGGGCACTGGGGAATCGAACTCTGGTCCTGTGCATTCAGGCAAATGCCTTAACTGCTAAACCATTTCTTTAGCCCGCTTCCTTCTTTAAGTTGCTGGTAGACATGTGGTCCCAGCAATGGAAAGTCACTGATATAGGTGGGTTCCTTGGAGGGTGAGGCAGGGCCACAGGGGAATCCCAGCCTTGTCTGGCTGTGGTGGTTTGATCCAGGTGTCCCCCATAAACTTACACTTTCTGAATGCTTGATCCCCAGCTGATGGCACTTCTGGAATTGGAACCTTGCTGGAGGTGTGTTGTTGGGGGCGGGCTTATGGGTGTCGTAGCCAGCTTCCCCTTGCCAGTGTTTGGCACACTCTCCTGCTGCTGTTGTCCACCTGATGTCCAGCCTCTGCTCGTGTCATCGTTTCCCTGCCATCATGGAGCTTCCCCTGAAGCTAAAATCAACCCTTTCCTACGATTAGCTTGCTTTTTGGTCAGATTCTTTGTGCAGCAAAGAGAAGTTAACTACACCACTGGTCTAATGTTGGGTTGTAAAGCCTATGCTGTCCTGGAGTAGAAATATAGTGATGGGGGGGCAATGAGGAGGGAGGTGGCAGTCTGGGGGAACTGAAGTCACACCTCTCTTTTAAGGCCACAGCCACTTGCTACAACTCCAGTCAAGTGCTGCCACATGGGAACTCGGACTCTGTGTTACCGGAATGAATTCTTCAAAAAAGCCAGAAGTTACGGCCGCTGTGTGTTCATTATAACAAATACCTGACAAACCAGCCCAAGCAGCAAGGTGGGTTGGGACATGGCTCAGTTGCTAGAGGGGAGGCCCAGCATGCACAATGCCCTGGGTTCCATCTCCAGCTCCACATAAGCCCACATAAAGGGTAGTGGTCGTGCACCCTTGCATTCCAAGCACTCAGGAGGTGGACACAGGAGGCTCAGAAGTTTAAGGTCGTCCTCGACTCCATAGAAAGTTTGAGGCCAGCCTTGATACTTGAGACACTGTTTAAAATAAGAGAGAGCCGGCGTGGTGGCGCACGCCTTTAATCCCAGCACTTGGGAGGCAGAGGCAGGAAGATTGCCGTGAGTTGGCGGTCACCCTGAGACCACATAGTGAATTCCAGGTCAGCTTGGGCTAGAGTGATTCTACCTTGAAACCCCCCCCCCAAAAAAAAAAACAGAGGAGGGGGAGGAGGAGGAAAAGGAACGCCAGGCATGATGGAGTACACCTTTAATCTGAACACTCTGGAGGCAGAGGTAGGGGGATCGCCATGAGTTCAAGGCCAGCCTGAGAGTACATAGTGAATTCCAGGTCAGCCTGGGCTAGAGCGAGACCCTCCCTCCTAAAAAAAGGAGGGAGAAGAGGAGGAAGAAGAAGAGAAGGCTTTGCCCTTACAGCAGGCTGCGTGCAGGTGCCAAACCTCTCATCTCATGGAGGAGAGGGAACAAAGAGAAATGGAAGAGACCGGAATCCCACAGTCCTCTCTGAGGACATGACCTCAACATCCTAACTTCTTGCCACAAGGCCTTAGCACTACCAGGGCTTGACACGGTGGTGTGTTTTTTTTTTGGAAGACTGAAAACTTTGGGAAGAGAAACCTAGCTGGAAAAATTTTGGTTACTGAGGCCATGGCTCTGAAGGGTCTAAACTCCGTCCTTTCTCTCTGCTTCATGTTAGTTATAACATGAACAGCTCTCCTCGGCCGCATGTTCCTGTGTGGGCCAAGCGAACAGATACTAAATCTTCTGAAATCACGAGTCCAAAGACATATCTCCTCCTTTTCAGTTTTTTTTCTCTCAGGTATTTGGTCATAATGAAGATGAAAAAAAATTAATGTAGGGCAGAGAGGTTAAGGCACTTGTCTGCAAAGCCTAACGACCTGAGTCTGATTCCCCAGTACCCACATAAAGCCAGGTGCATAAAGTGGCCCATGTTCGCAGAGGCCAGAGGCCCTGGCGTGCCCATACTCTCTGTCTGTCTCTCTTTATTTCTCTGCTTGCAAATAAATAAATAAATAATTTTAAAAAAGAAAAACTAATATAATTGCTGTGGAGATGACAAGTCTGAGTACCTGAGTTCTGATCCCCCAGAAACTGTGGTGGGCTTCTGTCATCCCTGTGCACCTACAGTGGGAAGGGAGGTAGAGACAGGAGACGTTCCTGGATGATGATGATGTCATCGAAACAGAGGAGAGACTAGTTGGAAAGAAGGGATTCAGAAGAGGGGTGATAGGGAAGGGGGGACAAAGGAAACTTTGGGGAGGGGAATATGATATATTGTATATATGTATAGAGTTGTCAATAAAAAGTTTAAAAATTTTTAAATAACTAATATAAGGACCAAGGTACTGACCAAACTTTTAACAACATGGGTCTTTGGTGGCAAATTCTCTAGCATTGCACAAAATTCCCTGAGTTTCAATAGCAGCCCCAGAGAAGAAGTAAAATTGTTACAAGGCACAATTCCATTCCTGGCTGATTCCCCGGGGGGGGGGGGGACGTAGAAGATACCATGTGGTCTTTCCTGTTCAAGGACACACAGAAGTAATCTAGAGACTCCATGGACCCCAGGATATCCTAAAACACACAATGGTGGTTTTGTGCCTTATTCTCGGGAAGACCTGTTAGGTGCTGCCCAGTGCATTGGGGGCTACCACTAGATGTCAGCAGTGCATGCTGGGGTGGAGGCATACTCTGAGGACCCAAGAGGTGGTGACCAGGGGCCCCGGGAGATGGCTCAGTGGGAAAGAACACTTGCAGCACAAGCATGAAGACCCACGTAAGACAGGTGTGACTGTGCATGCCTGTAGACCCCCTCCCTCATGTGCCGGGGGGGGGGAGCTGGAGACGTGAGAATTGACGGAACTCCTTGGTCAGCTAATCTAGTGGAAAAACTGGCACGACCTCCAGGCTCAGTGCGAGACCCTGTCTCAGGGAAATAAGGGGAAAAGCTATGGAGGACACCTGATATCCTCCTCTGTCCTTCCCATACACATGTGTACACACGCACACACACACACACACAAACAAACAATCACACACAATTATAAACTTGTTCTCTTAAAAGTATGTTCATTGCCATGAGGGCTTAGCATAGAACACCTGCCCAGACTTCACTAGCAAGGGGCCAGGGGCGTGGCTCAGCAGTAGAGCCCCTCCTAGAATCTTCTGGTAAAGGTGCTTCCCTGGCACTGTGAAGTTCTCTGGGTTTTATTCGGCAACATAAAAAGACAAAGCAAAACCACAAGATATATGGGTATCGCAAGAGAATAATCAACCCTGCCACAGGGATGCCTCTTAGAAACACAACGCTGAGTGAAAGAAGCCAGACCTCAAAGGCTACGAGTTATAAGAAAAGTCCAGAAGAAGGAAGTCAGATTGCCAGGTTGAAATGAGCACATTGGCATTAGAGGTGAGAGCTGTACACCTCTTAAATATACAAAACCTACTGTTCTTTTATTTTTGATGGTGGAGATTGAACCCAGGGCCACAGGCTTGAGATGTATTGTTACTTCTCACTCTGCAGCCCAGGCTGGCCTGGAGCTCACTAGGTAGTCCAGGGTGGCCTGGAACTCAGGGCAATTCTCCTGCCTCAACCTTCCATGTGCTGGGATGACAGGAAGGAGAGAGACAGCACCACACTTGGCTGAGTGGAAATTTCTGCTAATTACCCAGGCTCAGGCATTTTGTTATAGCAGCAAGAACAAAAGAAGCCAGGCATGACCACAAGTGTGGGAGACAGCTGTCTCTTTTTTCTCTTTTTTTGGGGGGGATGGCCATCAGTGAGCCAGCCCCAGGCCTCCAGGCTTTCTAAGGCTTCTCGAGTGTTCTCTCCTCATTCTGGGGAGCCTGAGCTCTAGCTGAGGCTGTCAGCAGCTCGCTGACCTCTGACCTCCAGTTCCTTTCTTCCAGGCTGACAGGTCGGGTTAAGAGGGGCGCTCCCTGGAGCTGAGACATACTTTCTGGCTGCCAAGTTGCCTGGACTCTCCCCTCAGCAGAGCGCCATCCGTCCTATAGGAGTGGCCTCTCTTCTCTCATCTTTGAAGTTTATTTTGCATTATTGTATAGTCCTGGTACAAAGTCATGGGTTTCATCTGACATGAATAGAGTGAACTTTATCACATTTGTTCCTCATTACCCTGCCTTGTTCCCTTCTTCCTTTCACTGCTCCCTTCCTTCCCTCTTCCCAAATAAACCCCCTTCTACCGTAACATCCTCTTTTCCTCTCTTCCAGATTTTCACATCTACATTCTACATAGACGTAAAAACATGTGGCACTGATTTTTGTTGTTGTTTTGGTTTTGGAACAGGATCTCATGTAGTCCAGGCTAGCTGAGGATGACCTCCTCCTGTCTCCCTTTCAAGCGCTAGGATTACATATGTACTTTACCATGCCTGATTGATGCAGTATTGGCATTGAACCCAGGGCCTCCTGTATGCCAGGCAAGCACACTGAGGTCCATCCCAGCCCTGCCTGCTTTACATGTGTCTTTCTGAGTCTGGCGTATTTTCTTATTTTCCCCTCTTGCCTTTCTCTCCATTTTCAATGCCCACTGCCCAGAGCCAAGCTGGCACAACTATGTGTTTTATTTGATCTCTATGTGGATTAATTTCTTTTAAAAATATTTTATTGGTTTATTTGTAGAGAAGGAGGGTGAGAGAGAGAATGAGATGAATGGGCACACTAAGGCTTCTTGCCACTGCAAACCAACCCCAGATGCATGTGACAGTTTGTGCATCTGGCATCACATGGGTACTGGGGCTGGGCTGGCAGGCTTTGCCCTGAGCCATCTCCTCGGCCCTTAATTTCTTTTTGAGGTAAAACTCATATGACGTAAGATTGACCTTTTTAAAAAATATTTTATTTGAGAGAGAGAGAGAGAGAGAGAAAGAGAGAGAGAGAGAGAATGGGCACACCAGGGCCTCCAGCCACTTCAAATGAACTCCAAACACACACGCCCTCTTGTGCATCTGGCTTTACATGGGCACTGGGGAATCAAACTCCGGTCCTTCTGCATTTCAGGCAAACACCTTAACAGCTAAGCCATTTCTTCAGCCCAAGATTGACCATTTTAAATGACAATCAGGGTGCTGGAGAGTTCGATTCCCTAGTACCCACGTAAAGCCAGTTGCACAAGGAGGAACATGCACCTGGACTTTCTTCCCAGCAGCTGGCAGCCCTGGAGTGCCCATTGTCTCTGTCTGTCTCTCTTCTCTCTCTCTCTCTCTCTCTCTCTCTCTCTCTCTCTCTCTCTCTCTCTCTCTCTCTGTTTTCAAGTAAATAAATAAAATAACCATCAGGGCCAGGCCAGGTGTGGAAGTGCATGCCTGTCTGAGGCAGGAGGACCCATAGTTCCGAGCCAGCCCGAGCCACAGAGTGAGGCGAGGCTGGGCCGTCCAAGGTAAAGGTGATAGATTTCATGTCTGGTGAGGACAAACTCTGGGCTTCCGAGATGGTGTCTGTAGCTGTAGGCTGGACCGCCCCCCATATTCTCCTGTTAGAGAAGAGACAGATGGGCCGTCCAGTGCTCCCCTTGCTGGCCGGTCTTGCACTCGGGTGAAGTGATCCTTTGGCCTTTCTCTTGAGTAGATGGAGCACCTACCACACTGGGGCTCACGCTGACTTAGAGTTCACCAAGTAGCCTAGGTTGTCCTTGAACTCATACTCTTCCTGCCCAGGCCTCCAGAGTGCTGGGGGTCACAGGCTTGAGTCACCTCCTCTGAGGGCATTGATCCATCCATGAGAGCAGAGCCCTGAGGACTAGTCACCCCACACACCCCCTTAATGCCCTCACATTGGCGGCCTTCCAACACGAAACCGTAGCTGTGACCTTATTTGGAATCTCCTGCAGTTGGGACCCAGTGAAGTCTTCCATGATGAGATCACTGTGGATTAGAGAGAGCCCCAAGTGTAATGATAAATGTCCTTATAAGAGAAGGGCCAGAGAGGCCGGGGAGGCAGCTTAGTGGGTAAAGTACTTGCCACACAAGCAGGAGGACTTGATTTCAGGTCTCCAGGCCACCACATAAATGCCCAATCCCCGGGAGCAGAGGCAGGGGTTCCCTAGGGCTGGCTGACTGACTAGTTTACATGAATCAGTGAGCTCCAAGTGCAGCGAAAAACCTGTCTCAAAAAGTAAGATAGGGGCTGGAGAGATGGCTTAGCGGTTAAGGCACTTGCCTGTAGAGCCTAACAACCCGAGTTCAATTCCCCAGTACCCATGGAAAGCCAGATGCACAAAGTAGCACATAAATCTGGAATCTGGTTGCAGTGGCTGGAGGCCCTGGTGTGCCCATTCTCTCTGCCTGTTTCTCTCTCTCTCTCTCTCTCTCTCTCTCTCTCTCTCTCTCTCTCTCTCTCTCTCCTTGCAAATAAATAAAAATATTAAAAAATAAGATAGATGGGACTGGGTTGATGGCTCAGCAATTAAAGGCACTTACTTGCAAAGCCTGCCAGCCTGGGTTTGATTCCCAAGTGCCCATGTAAAACCAGATGCACAAAGTAGCACATGTATCTGCAGTGTATTTGCAGTGGAAAGAAGCCCTGGCATGCCCATTCTCTCTCTAAGTAAAGAAATCAAAATATTCAAGAACACTGGGTGTGGTGGCATTCACTAATCCCAGCACTTAGGAGGCAGAGGTAGGAAGATCGCTGTGAGTTCAAGGCCACTTTGAGACTTCAAAGTGAATTCCAGCCTGGGCTAGAGCTAAACTTTTCCTCAAAAATAATAAATATAAGGGCTGGAGACATGACTTAGCGGTTAAAGGTACTTTCTTGCAAAGCCTGACAGCCCAGGTTAAATTGCTCTGCATCCACTTAGGGCCAGGCACACTGAGCAGCGCATGCATCTGGAGTTCATTTGAGCGGCAGGAGGCTCTGGTGTGCCCATACTCACTTTCTTGGTCTGCCTCTTTCTGCCTGTCTCTTGCAAACAAATAAATTAGCCATAGCTGGGGAGATGCCTCAATATGGGTAGAAGGCGTCTCACACAATCAGCAGGACCTGATGTGGGGATCCCCAGTATCCTCATAAAAGCCAGGCAGCACATGCCTGTAACCCGAGTGTTGGGGAGGCAGGGACTTGCTGGCTGGCCAGTCTACCCGAGTCAGTGAGTTCTAGTTCAATGAGACTGTCTCCAAGAGTGATATGCCACCGATTGAAGAAGACCCCTGACTTCCACATGCACACGCACACTCGTGCACACGTACCTGCACACACAGTGTACACATGCAAAAAATTACTTAAGCTGGGCGTGGTGGCACATGCCTTTAATCCCAGCACTCAGGAGGCAGAGGTAGGAGGATTGCCATGAGTTTGAGGCCACCCTGAGACTACATAGTGAATTCCAGGTCAGCCTGGGCCAGAGTGAGACCCTGCATCAAAAAAAAAAAAATTAAGAGATAGGTATGATGGTACACGTCTGTAATCTCAGCCCTTGGGAGCCTGAGGCACAAGGATTGCTGAGAGTTTGAGGCCAGCCAGGTATGCATAATGCGTTCTAGCATAGTAAGGCCTTGAGAACAAACAGATAAACAAAAATGGCTGAACTATTGTCAGCTATGACTTGTGGAGGTATAGAACATTAGTTTTCCTTCTATACCCTGGCATCCTCTCCCTTCCAGGCTGTACCTTTAAATGAAAAGCCAAGAACCCACATTTTCACACCAAAGTTACCTGATGGGTAAAAGCTGAACATTCATTAAAATGCTGTCGAAACCCTGATAGGCCAAACAAATCCTACCTAGGGCCCATTAGGCTCTGGGTACCTGACCCCTAGGGGGAGGTATACATGGCTGGGGAGCACAGAGCCATAGTGGTGGAAGGGGGGGGTTCAAGGTGGACACACAAAGCATGGTGGGTAACATGGGCCTGGGCCTGTCTGGAGGTGGGCGGGGCCTGGATGATGCAGCTAAGATGGAGAAGGCATTTAGAGTCTACACAGAGAAAGAAGGACCTTTGGGCCATACTCCATCTCAAGGAGAAGCTTCTGATGGCTTTTAAGTAGCCGAGTGACTCAGTCAGTTGGTCTTCACTCTGTCCCCAAGCTCAGGTCCCTGGTTGCTTTGGGGATGGAAAGGCTGGGACCCATACATAAATGTATGGCAGCTAGGGAGGGGGGGTGTCAATAATGTCAGAGGCGCACGCATGCCACATTCCAGAGCAGGCAGGAATGGTGGACCAGGAAGAAAGGGTGTTTAGGCAATGAGATAATGGAAGTGCTGGGGTTGAGAGTGTATCTCAGTGGTGACCGCCTGCCCAGCCTGTGCATGGGCCTGGATCCCACACTCAGCACAGGAAACAAACAGAAAAGAAAGATGAAAACAAGAACGGGTGATGAAACGGATGGAATCAGGGAACCCCAAGGCCGGGGGACAACAGGCAGAGCACAGGGGCAGGAGGAAGGGGGTCTTGGGTGGCTCACAGGCCTCCCTCCACCCAGGCTTGGCTGGGCCCTTGTGACGATGCCAAGAGCAGATCGGCGCCTGACAACCTCCATTCCTGACTCTGAGCCCAAGGAGAGTGAGAGAGGGGAGGGAAGAGCCCATCTGTTCCTCCTGTGATGGAATGTGATTTTTCACCCAGCGCTTCCACCCGCCTCTCCTCCCATTTCCTCTCTCAGTCGGGCTGTGCCATATAAATCGCTGCAAATGGCTTTTCCCGGCCGGTTGCTGAGTTGTTCTAATAATGGTTCATTTTCTGCCCTGGGGAGGGAGAAAATATTCCATTGAGATATTGGGGGTCTCAGTCTGCGTGTGTGTGTGTGTGTGTGTGTGTGTGTGTGTGTGTGTGTGTGAGAGAGAGAGAGAGAGAGAGAGAGAGAGAGAGAGAGAGAGAGAGAGAGAGGTTGTGTGCACACACACAAAGCCTGGCACACCAAAGAACATTCCAATATTCCAGAACACTCTATGGGGATCCCTAGCAATCTTTCTGTTTAGGTGTTGCTAGTCCTAGCCCCCACAGAACCCCCCACCACTGCCCAGAATAAGGGACTGACTAGAAAACCTCTTGAGCCTATGTATTGAGCACTTACTCTGTGCAGCGGCTAAGCTAGGTCAAGGTCACCTCAGCCTGGCCCTGCTCAGCTTCATATCTAGAAGCAGAAGAGAATGATGTCACACTGTAATTCAGGCCTGGCCTGGTGGTACATATCTTTAGTCCCAGCACTTGGGAGTCTGAAGTAGGAGGATCTCTGTAAGTTCAAAGCCAGCCTAGAGCTAGAGAGTAAATTCCAAAAGTGAGACCCTGCCTCGAAAAACAAGCAAAAAGCCTCCATAATTCAGGCTGGTGTGGTGGAGCATCTAACACTTGCGAGGCTAATGTATGAAGATCTTGAACTCAAGGTCGGTTTGGGCTACATAACCAGACCCAGTCTCAAAAAAGCAAGGCTGAAGGTGTAGCTGGCGGTGAGTGCTTGCCCAGCATGCACAAAGCCCTGGGTTCCATCCTCCGCGCTGTAAATAATAAATAAATGTCTACCCTGGGTCTTTGTAATTGTGGAACCTACACTGAGCAGTGTGGGGTGCAGTGGGGCAGATAACAGAACTTGGGCTGCCCTTGAAGGTCAGACAAATGAATCTGTGGGAGTGGAGGCTGCCAGGCAGAGGGAACTTCATGGGCAGATGTCTGGAGCTTGAAAGAGCAGGACTCTGGATCAGGCCTGGAGAGCAGGGAGGAGCGACCTGGAAGAGACGTCGCTCCCCAGGGAGAGGCTGGGGCCTGGAGTGGTCACCGGGCTTCTGGTACAACCTGAAAACAGATCAGGAGCCTGTTCCTTGTAGTCAGAGATGTTAGAATCTTTTTACTCTGATGTCACATATCCTGAGACTGCCCACCTCCTGCAGAAGGTCACAGTCCCACTCACCAAGTCTCTAAACTTCCTCGCCTCCCACTTCTTAACACCAGGACCTTGGGACCAGAATTCCAAAACGGAAACCGTAACATGCTCAGCCTTGCTCTGCACAGCTACTCCCCCACCACTTCCTTTCTATCCCTTGTCCTGTCCCCTTCCTCCCTCTAAGAGGGTTCTATGCCCATACCCTAACCTGCTGATCCAGTGATGTGAGGGTCTTTTTTTTTAAATAAAGTGTTTGAAGGTATAATTAAGACTCTTGGGGGGCTGAAGAGATGGCTTAGCAGTTAAGGCATTTGCCTGCAAAGCAGAAGGATCTGAGTTCAGTTCCCCAGTACCCACATAAAGCCAGATGCACAAGGTGTCTGGAGCTAGGTTTGCAGTGGCTGGAGGCCCTGGTGGGCCTATTGTCTGTCTGTCTGTCTCTCTCCTCTCAAATAAATAAATAAAAATTTTTAAAAAAAAAGAATCTTAGGGCTGGAAAAATGACTCAGTGGTTAAAGGTATTTGTTTGCAAAGCCTGATGGCCTGAGTTTGATTCCCCAGTACCCATGTAGAATCAGATATACAAAGTGGTGCATGCATCTGGAGTTCTGTTTGCAGCGGCAGGAGGCCCTGGTGTGCTCATATTCTTTCTCTCTTTGAAAATAAGATAAATAAATAAATGATAATAATGTTTAATACTGCTGGGTGTGGTGGCACACACCTTTAATTCCAGAACTCAGAGGCAGAGGTAGGAGGATCTCTGCGAGTTTGAGACCAGCCTGAGACTACATAGTGAATTCCAGGTCAGCCTGGGCTAGAGGGAGACCCTGCATCAAAAAGCAATAAATAAATAATAAATAAAAGGATAATAAAAGAATCTCTACACGAGGGTTGGGGAGATGGCGCCGAGCAACCTTCAGGATCTGAGTTCCCGAGCCCATGGTAGAGCCAGGAAGGGTGGTGGCCTGCCTGAATCCCAGCGCAAGGGAGACAGAGACAGAATCCCCAGGGCAGGCTGGCTAACCAGAAGAGAACAAGTGAGACATCAAAGAAGACAGGCGACATCAACCTCTGTACTCCACATGTACACACGTAATGTATGCCCACATTCACACACAAACACACACAAAATTACATCATGGCTAGAGAGATGGCTCAGTGGTTAAGGCGCTTGCCTCCAGAGCCTAACAATCCAGGATCTATTCCCCAGCACCCATGTAAACCAGATGCACAAAGTGGTGCATGTATCTGGAGTTCATTTGCAGTGGCTGGAGGCCCTGGCACACCCTCTCTCTCTCTCTCTCTCTCTCTCTCTCTCTCTTTCTGCCTCTCTCTGCTTGCAAATAGATAAATTAAATAAATTGAAAAATACATCAGATCATGGTGGGTTGAGTGTGGCTTCGACAAGGGTCTCTGTGAGAGAAGAGGAAGAAACAGACACTCAGGGCAAAGAACAGAGGAGCACAGAGACAGAGCTTGGCGTTAGGCGACCACAACCAAGGAAAGCTGATGGGGTCCCCAGAATTTGCAGAGGCAGGAAGGGTCCTCCCTCCCTGGAGCTTGCTAAGGCCCGTCTGGAATTTGTCCCAGTGATGGTGGCTTCAGCCTTTAGAACTGTGAGAGAATAACTCTTTTGTTTTCTGTTGCTTTTCAGCCACACTAGTTTGTGCTTCTTTGGTATAGCACCTGCAAGAAACTAAAAATCCCTCTCCCGCTTTGATACCCACCATGGA
Organism: Zapus hudsonius; assembly: GCA_004024765.1. Taxonomy (NCBI): domain Eukaryota; kingdom Metazoa; phylum Chordata; class Mammalia; order Rodentia; family Dipodidae; genus Zapus; species Zapus hudsonius. The sequence continues at coordinate 21,900 of PVHP010021419.1, forward strand.
CTCATGTTGCAAATGCTTGCTCCGCATCACGTGGTGATATTTTGAGAGACCATGGACCTTTAAGAGGTGGAGTATAGCTGGTGAAATTAGGTCCCTAGAGGCAAGCCTTTGAAAGTATACTCAGGGGCTGGAGAGATGGCTCTGCACCCAGCACCCAGGTAAAGCCAGATGCACAAAGTGGTACATGCATCTGGATTTTGTTTGCAGTGGCTGGAGGCTCTGGAATGCCCATTCTCTCTCTCTCTCTCTCTCTCTCTCTCTCTCTCTCTCTCTCTCTCTCTCTCTCTCACACACACACACACACACACAATCTTTCTGTTTCTCTGTGCTTGCAAATAAATTTTAAAAATTAAGAAAAAAAATCAAAGCCAGAGAATATAATCAAATTGTGGCCGTTTCCTGGTCCGCTGTGTACAAAGTCTCTACCACACGCTCTTGCCACCCTGATGAGCCATCCTGCCCTGCCTCCCTGCTAGAATGGTCTGAAACCACAGGCCAAAATTCTCCCTTAAGTTGTTTCTGGCAGGTTCCCCAGAACCAGCTCCTCTCACCCTCTCTCTGTCTTCCTCCATTCTGACCTCTGCCCCACCCAGCCACCAAGAGGGTGCCATCCTGTCCAACCCTGTTCTCAGCAGCCATGGCCCTGTGCTGCCTGACCTCCCCTCCTACATCGGCAGCCACTCTCTCTACCTGGGGTGCAGGTTCAAGGCTCGGGGTCCCAAGGGTGTGGAGAGCTCCTAAAGCCGGGAGAAGAAACCAGACAGGCTTTTCTTCTCCAGCGTTGACTTTGGACTTCTGTTTGCAGAACCGGGAAAGAACAGATTGTTATTGCTTTAAACTTCTAAGATTTATTACAGCACAGCAGAAAATCAATGCCTTTTGTGATGTGTGTGTGTGTGTGTGTGTGTGTGTGTGTGTGTGTGTGTAAGGATGTCTGTTGTGTTTGTGTGGTGGCACGTGTGTGCTGCTCCTTGCCTTCCATCTTGTGTGAGGCAGGTCTCTCTGTGGCCCTTGGGCTCTAGGTGATTACACACAGGAACTATAGCACCCAGCTTTTCTGTGGGTCCCATTTCTCAGGCTCACTTGGCAAGTGCTTCATCCCCTGAGCCGTCACCCAGCCTCTGCATCTGGGTTTCCTAGAAGCATCTTGAGGCTCTCTGATTTGGTGGAGGTGGTTTACCTGTGGGGTGGTTTCCAGAGATACGGCCTGGGAATGAGCAGGTTTTGCTGGGAGAGGAGGGCTTAAAGCCTTCAAGGCACCTCTCACGGACGACATTATCCTCTTGGCTGGTGGAATTTAGCAGGGAGAAGGAATTTTCTAGAACTCTGGTCTGCCTTCATGTAGGCCAAAGCAAAGCCCCCAGGCAGACAAGCAGGTTCTGATGGTGTGAACCTAGCCTCCCAGTGACCTCTGACCTGTGTAAGTCCCACCCCTTGAAGCTCTGTGATGTTCCCAGAGCATGTGGTAAAAGAGCTGAGATTGGGTATTTATTTATTTATGTATTTAACATTTTCATTTTTGAGAGAGAGTATGGACACACCAGGGCTTCTTGCCAGACACATGCACCACATGCACCACGTTGTGCGTCTGGCTTTCCGTGGGTACTGGGGATTCGAACCCAGGCCAGCAGGTTTTTCAAGAGCCTTTAACTGCTTTACCCACTGAGCCATTTCCCCAGCCCAAGAGATTAGTTTTCTAATTGGATGGTGGCTTCCATCTTGGATTGTCTTTCTCTCTCTCTCTCTCTCTCTCTCTCTCTCTCTCTCTCTCTCTCTCTCTCTCATCCTGGCTAAAGAAAGCTAACTTCCATGTTGTGAGCTGCCCAAACCGAAGCCCACATGGTAAGGAAATACCCCATGGAGGGAGCCTCGGGCCAGCAGCCAGGGAGGGATTGAATCCTACAACAACCCAGGAGCTAGCAGTGGACCCCTCCCCAGTCCTCATCCACCATCTTTGTTCTCCTTTTTCTCAACCCCCTCCCCTCCTCTGACATAGAGTCTCACTATGTAGCCCAGGCTGGCCGCAAACCTCCACCCGCCAAGTGCTGAGATTACAGGCATGTACCTCCCACACCTGGCTGTCATCTTCTTCATCTGTAATTGGATTGTGTCCATGCCATTTGGTTCTTTGTTTAATTTTTAAACTCACAAATAAAAATTGCATGTGTTCTCTGTGGTATTTTGAAATATGTATATATTATGGAATTACTAAATGGAGTTAATGAATGTATTTATTTTACATGGTCTGTGACATATGATGGTTCTGTTAGGACTTTTCAACTTTACGGTGGTACAAAAGCAATTTGCATTCAGTAGAAGCTGTACTTTGGATTTTAACTTTTGGTCTCTCTAGTCTAGCTGTCTAATTTCTCACAATGCTGGGCACTGCCAAGAAGCCACACCTCCGAGGCGACCGCGAGACAGACCTCTGCGGTGCAGACAGCTGGATGGGCTAAACACACCGAATTAAGATTAAAGTAGGGGCTGGAGAGATGGTTCAGTGGTTCAAGGTGCTTGCTTACAGAGCCTGATGGCCCAGGTTCAACTCCCCACCATCCAGGTAAAGCCAGATGCACAAAGGGTGTGTGGAGTTTGTCTGCAGAGGCAGGAGGCTCTGGTGCACCCATACTCAATCACTCGTTCACTTTCTTTTTCTCTCAAATAAAATTAAAAAATAAAAAGATTAGGGCTGGAGAGATTGCTCAGCAGTTAGGGTGCTTGCCTGCAAGGCCTGGCAATTCAGGTTTGATTCCTCAGTATCCACGCAAAGCCAGATGCACAAAGTGGCGCATGCATCTGGAGTTTGTTTGCAGCAGCTGGAGGCCCTGGTGCACCCATTCTGTCTGTCTGTCTCTCGTCTCTCTATCTCTTGGCTTGCAAATAAAAAATAAAAAAGATTAAATTAAGGCCTGGGAGATGGCTCAGTTGTTAAAGGTGTTTGCTGTGTAAGCCTGATGACCAGAGTTCAGATCCCTGGAACCCATGTAAAGCTGGACACACCCGTGTGTTACCAATGTGCCTACCTCGATGGCAGGCAGGCAGGAGTGTCTCAGGCTCAGGGATCTGCTAGTCTGACATTCAGGAGTGGGCCATCTTTCTAGCCCATAGCTTGGCATTCACAGAGGCACACAAGAAGGACCTTTTCCACACAGGGAGAAAGTGAGCCAACACCCTGAGGTTGACCTCCACATACACGGCACACCATGCCTGTGACCATACATCCACATGATGATTAAATTAATACCATTTACAATATCTCCAATTTGCAATGGGTTAACAAGGTATGAACCCATTGTAAACTGATGAACATTGTAGTTCACACTTTTTTAAAATTTCTTGGGCTAGGGATATAGCTCGGTTGGTAGAGCGCTGGCACAGTATGTACGGTCCTGGGTTTGGTCCCAGACACCACATAAACCAGGTATGGTGGTGCACGCCTGTAATCCCAGCACTCAGAAGGTGAAGGCAGGAGGATCAGAAATTCAAGGTCATCCTCCGTTACATAGTGATACATAGTGAATTTGAGGCCAGCCTGGGATACATAATACCCTGTCTCAAAACCAACAAACCAACCATTGCTATGACCTATAGTCATTATGCTGTAAGTGGATTTCTGATTTTTTGTTTGTTTGTTTTGTTTTTCAAGGAAGGGTCTCTCTCTAGCCCAGGCTGACCTGGAATTCGCTATGTAGTCTCAGGCTGGCATCGAACTCATAGCGATCCTCCTACCTCTCCTTCCTAAATGCTGGGATTAAAATCGTGCAGCCCTACACTCGGCTATAAGTGGATTTCTGGAATTATCCTCCTGTCTTATGGAAATGTTGAATCCTCTGACTAGCATCTGGGTCATGGTCAGGATCTGGGATATCCTCCATGCAGTCATGTTCAGTTCTGCCTCACCACAGACCCAGAAACACGAAAGCCACCCAGGATGAAACCTCTGAAACCATGAGTCAAAATGAGTCCTGTTGCTTGAATGGACGGATCATGGCAAAGCACCTGCCTACCACTATAGGTTCCCTTCTTCTCACGATTATCCAACCCACTAGCTAAGCCTGTTTACTCCAACTCCATGTCTGTCCTGAGTCTGTGCGTCTTTCCTGCCTAGTCTGCTCTCCACCCAGGTCATGTCTCATCTAACTAGAGCAGAGACCTCTCCTACCGTTCGCCACCCCCGATGATGTTTCTGAATCCCAAACCCAATCCTGGCACTTTGGAATCATAGGGAGACGAAAGTTTCCAATGACATTAGACCTGTCTCCCCCTAGTTCTGCACCAGAACTGACCTCTTGGGCTCTGGACTCGGCACCATGCCTGCACTTTGTCACATACACGCTGAACCTGAGCTGCCCAGCCACACCTGCAGCCAGTACTCATTAAGCGCCTACTGAATGCATCTGACATCTGAGCACCCAATTGGCACATTCTCATCTCTTATGAACCTACCAGATAGAACTGTCTTTGTCCCCATTTTACAGTTAGGTAAACCAAGGTGTAGGGATGAACTATAAGAACAAACTGTGGGAATAAACTATGAGGGAAAACTATAGGAATATTTCCTATGGACCATACAAAGAACTTTTCTGATATTATTGCTGTGAGAGGCTGAATTCCTTCCTTGTAACTTGCCCTGAAGTTAGTCGTGCAATCACCCGCTTACAGCAATGTGACTAGGTTTCCTCTGCCTCGCTGTACCTTTGCCCCCAACAGCACAGATGACCCATATTGACAGGCAGTGTTAGAAGCTGACTGATCTTAAGATACGCTCTAGGCCTGCTTGGACTCCTGGCTCGAAGCAAGCTTACATGAGGAAGAAGTGGTGCTCATAGCATTGAAGACCACAGGTGGGCTTAAAGTGACGCTCTTGTGATCAGAGTGCATGTGTGTTCTGATCGGCAGGTCATCTCCCTGGGTCCCCCCCCCCTTTAATGTGTAAGGATCATCCAAGGTTAGAAGTCCCTCACCCTTTGTCATACAACACATTGCCGAGTTTTGGCTGCTCAATAAAAGTACCAGTGAGTGCCGCTATGCAGAGGAAGCCACAGCCACAGTAACATCGGAGTGGCCGATGCAGGGCTTCAACTTCCTTTGTCCTCAGGCTGCTGCTGGAGGCAGCCAGCCTGCCCCTGGGCCGAGAGTACCAGGAGTCAGCTCTCTCACCTCCCAGGCTCGGCTCTGAGAAGCAGATTGGCAACTTCCGGTTAGGAAAGGTCCAGAGGTCAGTCTTCTCTAAATTCAGAGCTGTGCCCCTCAAACAGGGCACCAAGGCAAAATTAGGAAAATCACTTGTTTTTTAAGACTTGCCTCAGCAAGGGCTGGATTTGAAGGCGGGGCTGCTGTAACACCAATGTTAGTGTTTGCACTGAAATTCAGCTTGTGTGTAAGGTGTGGGACCTGCAGGAGGATCAGGAGTTCAAGGCCATCATCAGCTGCAGAGCCAGTTTGAGACTAGCCTGGACTACACGAGGCTGTCAAGAGACAAAGAAAGAAAAAGGAAAGAAGGAAGCTGTTATAGTCAGCATTCTAGTTGCTGTGCAGAAAGAACCCCAGCAAAAGCGGCTTGTGGAGGAATGGGTTTATTTGGCTTACGGACTCCATCCTGGCAGGGAAAATGATGGCATGAGCAGAGGGTGGACATCACCTCCACCACAGCACTGCAATCAGTGGCAGGAAGGTGTGCCCCATAAGCCGCCCCCAATAACACAGCTCTAGCAAGGTTGTAAAACCCAAACTGCCATCAGCTGAGGATCTGTCATTCAGAACACATCCATTTGTTTGTGGGGGACACCTGGATCAAACCATGACAGAAGGCGTGCAGAAGCCAGGGGAAGCTGTCGGGTGTCCTCTATAGCTCTTCGTTCTGCTTCCCCTCCCCTCGCACAAGGTAGGGTCTCCATCTAGCCCAGGCTGGCCTGGAATTCAATATGGACTTCAATAGTCTCAGTGTGGCCTGGAACTCATTGCACTCCTACCTTTGCCTCTCAGGTTCGGGGATTAAAGGTCTGGGGCCACCACGCTCCAGTCCGCCTTATTTCCCTGAGACGGAGTCTCTCACTGACCCTTCAGACGGGCTGAGCAGTGAGCCCCAGTGAGCCTCCTGTCTCCCTCTGCTCAGTGCTGGGGCTACAGGCACGCTCCCCATGCTGGCTTTTTTGTGGGCGCTGGGGATTGCAAGCACTCCTACCTGCTGAGCCATCTTCCCAGACCCTCTTGCTTCCTTTGGGAGTCAGGGTCTCCTTAGACAGCTCTGACTGGCCTGGGGTTCACAATCCTCCTGTCTCAGGCTCCTGAGTGTTGGGAGGACTAGTGTGCATCACCTGCCCAGTTAAGGAGTGCCAATTCTACCCAGGACAGATGACATCCAGCGGGACGACTTTCGTGGTGTTGTCCCATGGCTGGACGGAGGTCCTTTGTCGGTTTCCTCTACGGCCTGGGCCTGTAAGTGCTACACCCATGAGGGCCAAAGGGGGTCACTGGATGGCCCCAGATCAGAGCCTCACATTGCATCTCCTTGCTTGAGCAGAACGGCATGGGGGAGAACTGAAGAGGTCAGTTCTTGAAGACAGAAGCCAAAGTCAAGGTGTTGGCCCTAGTTTTCTCTAAACCCGACGGGACGATCCTTCTGTGCTTCCTCTTGTCAATCCTTGCTGGTCCCCAGTCTATAGACCCTTGCTCTAACCTGTCCCAGCACCCTACCCTCCCTGAAGGATTTTCAGTGTATGTGCAGTGTACATGTGTGTATGCTTGCTCATAAGTGTGCATGCAGGTGCCCATGCACGTGTGTGTGGAAGTCAGAGAACAAGCTTGGGCTTCATGGGAGGCGGCTCCTTAGTCTGGATTCTCCTTCTGCTGTTCTTTGCTGCACTGGCCACAAGCTTCCTGGAAATCTTCCTGTCGATGGCTGCCTCATCTCACCACCAGGGTCAGCACTGCTGGGATTCCAGAGACCTGCCTTGCTTCCAGCTTTCTACATGGAGCCTGAGGATTGAACTCACTCCAGCCTGGGCGGGGAGCACATTACCCACCGAGCCATCTCCCCAGTCCCCCCCACCCAGAACACTTTTTTTGTTTTGTTTGTTTGTTTGAGGTAGGGTCTCACTCTAGCCCAGGCTGACTTGGAATTCACTATGTAGTCTCAGGCTGGCCTTGAATTCACCATGATCCTCCTACCTCTGCCTCCCCAGTGCTGGATTTAAAGGTGTGTGCCATTACACCTGGCTCCTAAACACTTTTTTTTTATTTGAAAAAGAGAGAGAGGGGGTGGCACACCAGGCCCTCCAGCCACTGCAATCAAATTCCAGATGCATGCACCACTTTGTGCATCTGGCTTTACGTGGGTACTGGGGAATTGAACCTGGCTCCTTAGACTTTTCAGGAAAGCACCTTAACCGCTGAGCCATCTCACCAGTCCCTGAACACTTTTGACATCCATAAAAATTCCTTACTATTGCTGGGTATGGTGGCGTACACCTTTAATCCCAGCACTTGGGAGGTAGCAGGATCACCTTGAGTTCAAGGCCACCCTAAGACTACATAGTGAAT
>PVHP010021420.1:0-29425 GCA_004024765.1 Zapus hudsonius
CTCTCTCTCTCTCTCTCTCTCTCTCTCTCTCTCTCTCTCTCTCTCTCTCTCTCTCTCTCTCTCTGCCTTCTGAAAAATACAAACAGAATCTCCATTGGAGAATGAGATCAGTATAGGTTAACTTAGGTACACATTTCTGAATTGGCTAGATTCTATTGTTAGTAGCCTCTTTGTAAATCTCTTGTAAAATGAATTTCTCTTTGGGGTCCCAAGATTGTAGCACACTTTGATCAAGTTCACCATCAGAAAATTATTTCTTTTGTTTTCTATCTTTGAGGCATAAAAGCCTTGGTTATTGGAAGCCTGCAGCATACATATCTTCATAGTGAATATTATCTCTGTTAAACTTTTCAATTTATCACCTATGCATTCTTTTTTAGATCTTAGCTTGAACATCATCTTCTCAGGTCTCTTTTATTTCGAATTACATTACACCCCATGTGTTATGCTCTGTGAAAAAAAATTGTCTATTTATTTATTTAACAAATAACTGTAATTCCCACTAGAACACATATTTTCTGATGATGGGGTCTGCCTTTTTGGTCAATGTTGCGTGCTAACAAGATGGGACAGTATCAAGCATGAAGTAGCATTTGGAAAAAAAATTAGAATTTAAAGGTTGGAGAAATAGCTTAGTAGTTGCTTACGTGCAAAGCCTAAGGACCCAAGTTAGATTCCCAGCACCTACTTATCCTGGCATGCCTATTCTCTTTGTCTCTCTTGGATATCTCTCTACTTGCAAATAGAGAAATAAAATCATCTTTAATTGCAATTTGAAAGCAAACCTGAACTAATACTTTCTGTTCTTTTAGTAATGTGACTTTAAGGATCATTTATCTATCAGGAGAAGAAATAGAAGGTGGTAAAGCTAATTAGATTCTTACATTTTCATTTCAATTATTGTGATTTATCATGTTTATGTCCAGTCTGAAATACCCCATGGTATATGAGTCTTTCAGAATGAAGCATTATCTGGATATGAGCAAAAGTGAGTACCACAGTTATCTCTTCTTCAAAGCTAAAATTCAGCTGGGTGCCATGGTGTACACCTTTAATCCTAGTTTTGGGAGGCAGAGGTAGTAGGATCGCTTTGAGTTTGAGGCCAGCCTGGGACTACAGAATACAGATACAGATCAGCCCGTGCTATAGTGAACCCAGCTGCCTTGAACCCAGCTCTCCCCCCAAATAAAGCTTAAATTATGGATAGTGTTAAAATCTCCAGTTGTGAAAAAAAACTTATATGAGCTATTTTCAAGAGAGAGCTAGCCTTCTGAAGTGAACCTAACACTGCTTATGAAAACGAAATATCTATGTGAAAGCCTCATGATGAAAAAAATGTCACATGATGCAAGTGAAATATAATTTTCTTTGTCTACTTGGGTACATGAATATCAACAAAGAAACTATCTCTAGAGTAACAAGTATTTCCAATTTAGCATTAAAATTTTGGAACTGGTTATAATGCAACTTCTTATAAGTATTGACATCAAATTGTAAAGAGACTCTAACAGCTTCTTAGAAAAAATTATAATTTCCATTCAAGTGTCATGTTTCTTTTCTCTAACATCAACAACTAAATGAGAATAGCTTTTATCAACTAATGAGAGATGAGGTCTGAAATGTAAAGCCAACAAAGAAGTCAATATAAAATCCATCCATTATTGTAAAATGTCAAAAGTATATGTGAGAACTCAGAACATGTTTCATTCAAAGGTCTCTAGAGAAAGTTCTTGGAAAATGATCCTGGTCAAATAAAATTTTGTGCTTTTGAAAAATAGAGGGAAGTTTAGATTTAAATCCCGAAACCTCTGTACATATCTATACATATGTATAATATATGTATACAGACTTATATAAAAAGATATTTATACATATATAAAAGCATGAATAGAATGGAATAAATTTCTATACATCTGAAGCATACACAATTCAATAAATATGGATTTTTATAATATAATTGGAATACTATAAAACTAGTAATTATGCTCAACAGAACAGATCTTTCTAGAGGTATTTTGTTTGGTGTGTGTGTGTGTGTGTGTGTGTGTGTGTGTGTGTGTGTGTGTGTTTGTGTTTGTGTTTAGGTGTGTGTGCATTGTGTGCCATGGTGCATTTTTGGAAGACAGAGAACAGGATTGCATGCTGGTCCTTGCCTTCCACCTTGTTTTAGGTAGAGTCTCACATTCCCTACTGCAATGACCAGGATAACTGTCCTGCAAGTTTCTGGGATTTTCCTCCCTTCTTGTCACTGGTGTCTTGTGATTACAGATACTCATGCTTCAACATCTGTCCTGGAATCAGTTCAGTTGATCCAAACTCAGCTTTTTATGCTTGCAAGGCAAGCAACTCCCCCTCAATGCCCAGCACCCCCCCCCTGAGACTTTATTTTAGAAGTTTTGTCCGTTACTATACAAATTAACTTAAATCCCTTTGGTTGCTTTCAAAAAATTCTAAGTATTCCATTAATAATTTTAAGAATCCCCATTTTACTTTCTAAATGGCCACATGAGTATATTGCACTAACATTGTTTTTCTACATATCTTCATGAACACACACACACACACACACACGTTGCATGATACTTATGATCTGTGATGCTAAGCACTGTCCTGGAGAGTCACAGAAGCAGAGGTGGAATGGTAGTTATCAGGCATGTGCATGGAATTGGAAAGATGTTGGATCAAAGGTAGAGCACTTCACGTATGCAGACTGAACAGATGGAGATCTAAGGCATTGCAATATGACTATAATCTTGTTTTGTACATTTAACATTTGCTATCTGGCTACATGTTAATTCTTCTCACCAACAATCAATAGATGAAGATAGCTAACTGGGAGTCAATGGATATGATAGCTTGGTTAAAGCAATGTATCTTTTAGTACCTGTAATGGTTAAGTTTTGATGTCAACTTGACCTTTCAAGTAATCTTGGGTGGGTCTCTGATGATGTTCAGAGGAAGGCAGCCTCTTAGTAGGGGGCAGGATGTAAGGAAGTTCAAAGGAGCTAGAAGTAAACATCCTTTCCTCTGTGGGCAGTGCAGGAAGGAAATTCCAGAGACGAAGGAAACCAAAAGTCTGGGATAGAATTGCAAGACCCCACCCTAGGGCTGTATAAAGGTGAAAGAATTCTCTCTTTGCCCTCCCTGCCTGTTTGCTGTTCTATGCATGTATGGTGTAGGTGATGGGTTTTTCTCTCTCTGTTTGGATTTCAACAGTTTTATTTTAAGATGTATGTTGCGGAATGGATTACTATTAATTTTTGTTTTTGAGGTAGGATCTTACTTTAGCCCAGACTAAACCTCAAACTCACAACAATCCTGCAAACTCTGATTCCCTAGTGCTGAGATTAAAGGCGTGAAACACCACACCCAGCTAAAAGTACATTATTGACCAATGACTTTTTTATGTATATGTTTACTGTGTGAGTGTGTATTTTCAGGGCCTCTTGCTGCTGGAGCAACAAACACAGGATGCTTCCAACAATTCTTGGGTCTGGGTCTGTCTTATGTGGGTGACTTCAGAATTGAAGCCACCCACATAAGGCAGGTGTCAGGCACTTTCCAAGAGAGTCCTTTGAATCCATGAGCCATCTTCCCAGTCTAATGACTACTGACTTTGGACTATACTTAAATTCACATATTCTGATGTGGAACAAGAGCAGCAAGGATCATTGAACCATCTGGGCAAAATGGAAATGCATTGGACAACAGCTGTAATTCCATTCTCTTCTCCACCTCAAGAGCATGCGTGCTTAATGCCACAATGTTTTTGTATACCAAGTTTAGGTGAACTAATGTTCAGTTAGATTTTTTCTTTCAGATTATTTAAATTTGATATTTTAGTATACATGTATCTTGAATATTTTGTGTAACATCCTGAAATACTATTGCTTGTTGAAGTTAAATGTAAATTTTAATAGGTGTCTTGTGTGTGTTTTTTAAATCTGTTAAATCTGCCAATTTTGCGTCAAGCTCTATTGGTAGGCATCACAAAAAGGTAAAGAGAAAATATATCTAATCTCTAGTATAGAGATTTTATGATTGTAGCAATATATCTGTTTATCTCATGTCATTGTGTTGATGTTGAGATTTTCAAAGAATTTCTGGGTTAATGGAAGGAAAACTGGATTTGGAACTAACTTCATATAAGTACTTGGGAAGTTCCAATGGAAGAGGAAGCATGTAGTGAAGGGAGTTTTCCCCATTTTTCTATTAAGTTGATGTTCTTGCATAAGCCTCTGTGTAAGTCAAAGCCAGAGGAAAAGAGGCCATTTCTAACTGGTTACTTATGATTTTGAAGATGTAAAAATTATATAAGGAAATGTTTTCATGATAGTATTCCTGAATTCCCATGGGTCAAGGTATTTAACACTACAGATTATTCTGTTTTCAATTCCACAACTGATCATGCTGAGAAAAATGCCAAGAAAGGCAGTTTATTCTACTCAATAATCTTAAAGTTAATTTTAGTATGCATTAGAAGGGGTTATAATTTTACTTTTTGTATTATTATTTACTTATCTATACAGAGTATTTAAAATACTTATAAATAAGGTATTATATTTTCCAAAGTTTAGAAAAGAGTTTTAAAGACAAAATTCATGACAATCAGGTTTAATTTTATAAAAAAATATTTTTTTAAAAACACTGCCAAATTTCTTCATACATACCTGTAAAGTGTTCAAAAACATAACAAGAATATTATCTTAAATATTTTGGTCCAATCATAAAGATGAAACATGTAAGGTATTCATGTTTTCCCCCGATGCTGAAACTTTAAAGCTTAAGGAAATTTCTTTGTTACTTAGTACTGTATGTTCTAATCAAGCATAAAAAAGAGAAGTGAGTACTATCAAAGGACCCATAAAAAGAGTTTATGATGTTTCACAATCAGACCACATAAAAAAGGACATATTCAAATTAGAAGCACTATTATAAAGTGTGATTCTATAAGGAATCTCCATAACAGTCTTAATAATGTGATTAAAGAGACAAAGTAATAGCAATATACACAAGCACTAATTAGAACATTGCAACTATTACGCCTCATGTGGGAGACAAGTCATAAAATTCAAAGAATATCTGTAAGAAACTATCAGACTAGCTTTTAAGTTTTTCAGTGCCTGAGGCAGATTTTGTGAACTTGTGGTAGGAGCTGTAAGTGTTTAAGGCTGTTCTGGTGCCCTGGTAAGGCATCCTTGCTTTGGAACCTTGGTATGGAACAAAAATAATTTAGAACAAATCCTTTTTCTCATCTAGGCTCAATGGTACTACTTATGCAAGGTGCTTGAAAGCAAAGGTGTTTGAAAACTTAAGTTGAAGTATTATTACCTAATTTCACAATATCCCAGGCAATAGTACTTCAATTTAGAAAAGTTACTTAGATCTTTATTATGCTATCATGTGATCAATGTGACAAAATTAGTAATTTATAGAACAAACAATAGTTTCACTCGTATTATCAATATTAGTTTTTCATCTAAAGGTAACTTAAAACATGCAACTACAAAAACACACAAAATGGATTTAAAGATAATAGGTTTATATATTTTATAATACGTGATCCTAACTTAACTAATACATTAAAGGAAATATCAACAAAATTCATTTCAGAACTTCTAGTTGATGCACCAAAAAATGTTCTGGCCAGATAAGTGCTTTTTTTCATGACACATTATATTTTCACAAGTTGTAGAATTTCACATAATAAAAGCCAGAAAACTGTGGGAAAATATCCTAAATTAACTTTGCTTCTTGTTTCATTGAATACACTTAGTGAAAAAAAAAAAAAAAAACATTAGGGAGGAAAACATCAGCACTCTGATTTCCTCAAAAAAGTTACTGGAGAGTCTGAACTAAATGATCCGCAGTCTTCAGAAGGTGAAGCTGATGAGTTTTACAATCAGTAATAATAATAATATATTTGAAATAGGACAAACAACGTACATTAGTATATTTGTGTAACAATGTTAGTTAACAAGAGTTTAATGTATTATAACTAAAATCATCTTGCAGAGTTATTATAAACTATTGATAGAAAAGCTGTTAGTTCATCCAAAACAGTATTTCTTAAATGTATCACAAAAGAAGTGTTTTACAAACTCAGAGATAGTCTGTAGATAGTTAGTCACATGGTGATATGTGTTAAATTTGATCTGGAGGAAAGAGCTGACAGTTCATAAGAGTGGATGAAATTAATACTATTTTTGTGAAAATAAAAGACTATATCAAGTCTTTCAACCTGTGTGTAATGCCTTGCGTGCATCAGTTTCCTCATCTAGGGACTGGGGATATGAATTCTACCAACTTCAGAGGTCTGCAGTCATGATAAAACAGTGAGTGCTGATGTGTGTGCCAGAGAATGGTGAATACCGCCCAGGATTCTCTGATGGTGACAATGATAGTGGCTAATGAGATAAACTAGAACACAGATTCCTAGGGTAACCTTGCAATCATTCTGCCTTGGTAACCTCATACGGCTCCCTGTGGGCCAGACAGTTGAAACTCAGCTCAAGCTCCACCAATCGCTGACAGCTGTCCTTTTATACCAAGTCCGGACTGGAACATGTCAAGATAGGCACTCTTGATAGAAGCAGCCATGGGAACACTCCCATTTGCTTTTCTACTTTATTGATGATTGCAATTCGTTTTAAATGTGATACAATAGATATCCAGCTTTCTGTACTAGTGAGGCATGGGAACTGTAGTCTTAGAATAGTTAGGTAATATTTAGCTAGAGTTTCAAGTTTTAAAAAAGCATCTGAAATTGCAATGGTCTGGAATTGGTTCCTGTATAACAGACCAACTCACTGCTCACATAAGAGTCATGTGGTACCTGTGAGTTGATGACAGTGGGTTTACCCATATGATCAGAACATGTAATAAACAACAGTGAACATTTGTCCATATTACCACCTTACAAGCTAAATGAAAGTTTGGGAACACCACAAAACACGCATTTAATCACCCAAATGATTAATCCCAATTTAGGATGCTATATAGCAAGTTTAAAGTTTAAATCGAATCAAGGTGTGTTGTGGATATGAATTTTGCTGCATATAATTAAAATATCTGAAGTTCATATGTGCAGAGAGAGGTGGTTATCAGAGGCTGGGAATGGAGTGATGTCTATCAAAGAATACTACATTTTAGATATGCGTTGTAGTCTCTTGCAGATGCAAAAAAAAAAGTGGCTGATGGGAGGAATGGCTTTATTTTGGCTCACAGACTCAAGGGGAAACTCCATCAAGGCAGGGAAAACAATGGCGTGAGCAGAGGCCGGACAACACTTCCTGGCCAACATCAGGTGGACATCAGGAGACTGTGCCAAACACTGGCAAGGGAAGCTGGCTATAAACCCCACAAGCCTTCGCCATCAATACAGCTCCAACAAGATTCCAATACCCAAACTGCCATCGGCTGGGGATCAAGCATTCAGAGCACATGTATGCAGGGAACACCTGGATGAAACCATCACAATATGTAATAGGAAAACATTTAAAATACATATTGTACAATATAGTCACTGCAGTTAGTGACAAGGTATTATACTCCTAAAAACTACCAAGAGAATCAAATTTATGTGTTCTCATCACAAAAAAGTATGTAAAGTAATATATGTGCTAATTAAGTTGATGTCATAACAAAATATATATCAAAACAACATGTATATTGTTTACACATTTTTTGTCAATAATAAAAAACCAAACATGTATAAAAACTTTAAAACTACTTAAAAATAACTAACATCCTTATGTGGATATAATATCAACAATTTAAATAAAATTAACAAGATAATATTTAATTAATATGGTACAAAATATGGTACAGTTGAAGTCCAAACATGTGTCCTTTTATCTAATCATAATATACTACCAGATTACAAATAAAATAGAGTCATACAAATACTGATGTCTTTATTGTTCTCTGGGTGGAACAAAATACTTGCTACATATCAGGTTATGTACAGTGTTCTGAAATATTATTTCAAAGGAAAGTTTACTGAAATATTTTCAAAATAATGAATTAGCCAAAAGGATTAAGAAGAAAATACTGCATAATTTAAGATTACATAAAAAATAAATACAGGAATCAAGCCTGAACTTGATTAATCATAGACAAATATATGCCATATGTCCTTATGTATAATCCACAGTATCACATATCCCAACCTACCTTTAGAAGAGATGGGGTGTGTTCAGTGTGATATGACCTTTGATTTAACCTACTCTTAGAAAAAAATGCATGATCTCTGGTATAATTCCCTTCAATGATAATTCCATTCAAGCTATATACATGTGAACACCCCCCCACACACACACATTAACACATATATATATATCTTTGATGGCTTTCTATTTGCTGAATGGTTTATTAAGAGTGGAAATTCACATCTACAATGGTGGATTTTTTTCTTTATGTGACTATACTTTTTTCTTTTTGAATTTGGTACTACTATCACTATAAAAATAAATATATAAATATTAATTTAAATTATGTTATCTTGATGAATTGGCTTTTTTATAATAATTTATTATAACGTCTGATCCTAGAAAATACTGCAAAAGTATGAAATGTTTGTGTTTTAATTGGAGTAATTGGCATACTTCCTTTTTACTGGAATTGGTGATACAGTTGAATTGTAGCATTCCATCTTACCTTTTTTCCAATGAGTAATTTTAAAAAAAAAATATTTAATTTATGTATTTGAAAGAATAAGAGGGAAGAAGGGAGAGAGGGGGAACCACCTTGTGAATCTTGTGTTTCTGTTTATGCAGGCACTAGAAAATTAAACCTGGGTCCTTAGGCTCTGCAGGCAAGTGCCTTAAATGCTGAACCATCTCTCCAGCCCTCTTTATTTTTTCTTTCTTGATTTTCTGCATCCTTGATCATTGATTGTCTTGTGATTTGATATGTTCTTATATTAAAACATGTATATTTGGATATGTGCCTTTCATGTTATTTCTGTCTGCTATTGTGCTTGTGAAGACATCTTTATTCCCCACAGCCTTGCTTCACATAATATAAAAATCATTGAATTTCTGAGAAAGTAAAATAATAGTGCTGCAATTTTACCTTTTACTATTGTGTGCATTAGTTATCACTCATTTTTTTTCTACATGTGTTATGAAACTCACAGCACACTGTCATTAGTCCTTTAAGCTTGTAATTATCTTCAAAGGAGATTTTTCATATGAGAAAAACATATTTAAACCTATATTATTTATTTGCATACATTCAATTTTCCATCTTCTATCATGAAGTATGCATTTAAAATTTTATTGTGGAATAGGTATATTTGTAATTAATTCCCTTAGCTCTTGTTTGATTATAAATGATTTATTTCCTATCTATAAAACATTGAGTGTATATATTTTATTTTATTTTTCAATGTTGCATTTTGCTTTCCTTTCCTTTGCTTTTCATTGCTATAAGGATATGCTTTTATAGATGTATTGTTTTTAATGCATAGTTTCTAATGAGATAATTTACTGTGTATGATTCCTATTATTTTATCTTCATTTAAAATTTCCCTCAATCATTACTCTGTAAGATTTTTATGTAGTTGCATAATTTTAATTAATGTTTTAAGTAAGCTTAATAATTACTTCTTCAGGTTTGTTGAATTTAGTTTTTAAATTGATAATTTTGAGGAAAATGGTTGTGTTTGACTACTATAAATTTAAATATTTCTACTCTGCCTCTTTTCTTACTCTTTATTTGTACTTATATTACAGCTTTTACTATTTCCCAGGGATAATTTATGTTCTTTTATTTTGCTACCTTCTTTGGTTTGGATTGTTGTAGTGCAATGTCTATGACTTCAGAGACCTTTCCTTTAACGATGAGTAAGTCTTGATAAATTATTCCCAAACCAGGTGTTAGTAAGCAATGATCACCACTTCTTATTAATAATATCATTTCTGTGGAAGTCAACACTTGAATGGGCTCAGTCTGATGATGCCAGTGCAGCGTTGCACCTGGAGTTGCATTCAGAGAGAAGCTGGAGGTTAGATGATCTCATTGATGTTCAGAGACATCAAACCATTGATTCTGGGTGTAATATGAAACCTTAGCACAGCTCATTCAAAGGTCTGTTACTGGCATGAGGATCCCAGGAATGCTGGGCTCAAGGTGAGTTGCCTTTTCTATCTTGGGTTTGGAAGGCCTGCATTTTACTTCCCTACATTTGTTGAGTAACAGAAGGTTGATATCTAAAGCCAGCTCTAAGAGACATTGGAAGTATATTAAAATAAGATATCTAGATAGAATTAAAATAAGTGTCAATATTGTTCATTGAATGTTATTCAATCTCTCTTAAATTTAATATTCTTATCTTTGACAATGCACATGGTTTTTCTACAGGGGCTAGAATGTAGCAATGCTCAATGCTACAATCAGATATTCAGTTATGACTTGATAAAAGTAATGTTTGTGTTCCTTCCCTTCTCATTAATGAGTCATATTACTGATCTATTTCTGTAAAATTGTAAATATATTTTTGTTTAAATTAGACATAGCAAATATTTATAAAGAATTCTTTTAATGAAAAATGACTATGGAAAATCCTGCTGTAGATCTTAGGCATAAAAAAAAACAGTCATGTCATCTGTCTTCATAGAATTACTTTTAAACAAACATTTTATTCAAATAACTGCTTACCTATTAATTTTTGGAAGAAATTTGGAGAAAAACTACATAAATATATGTAAGGTGGTACAACCAATTCTGGACTTAGAAAAGTTATTTGTTAATTATTATGTTTTTAGTTTGAGACTTTCATATATGCATTTTGATTATATTCATCTCTGTTACATTCTATCTTCCACCTCGCTAGAGAACTTTCTTCAAGGAACTGATATCTAAGATAGAACCCAGAGAATTACTACAAGGCAACTAGATAACATGAGGAAAGATAATGAGCCATCTTATGATCCATTTAATAAATTATATATATTAAAAGACAAAAGTAACCTTACTAATACTTGCACAACACATCACTAGTACTTAAACAACATTAAATATATTCAAGATACATGTTGCATAAGTGTTAATAATATTACTTTTTTCTTGTGTGACTTCAGAGTCACTATAAAATTTATTTTTAACAATTAATTTGTTTATGACATAAAACAACATTTTTATGCTTATATGTCTTCTCTAGCTTCTTATGAGGTTATATTGTATTCACAATCTTTGACTATATGTGGGATCCCAGAGAAGAAACATTCTAATATAAAACTTGTCAAGGCATCAATTTCTCTAATGAGAAACACATAAAACTCGTTCTTAAATCATAGTATAGGATTAGAGAGATGACCCATGGGTTAAGAGCATGTTTTGTCCAAGCATGTAGGCCTGAGGATGTCTGAGATACTGCTTGAGTTCAATATCCAGAATACACATAAACAGCGAAACATGACCACACACATCTGTTACTCCAGGCTGCTAGGGAAGCAGAGACCGTATAATTGCTGGAGCTCAGGGGAAAATGGCAGTTTCTGGGATTCGTGAGACTACTCTGGCTCAAGTAAAACTGGGGTGGAGGGTCGATGGAAAGGGACACCCTTTGTTCCTCTCTGGCCACTGAAGGCAAGCACACTCTACCACAGGTGAGCCCATGGGGTGTTCTATCAGTGCGTGCACACAATGCACCACACACATATTACCACACACTTGAACACACACACACACACATGACAATTACCCATCCACGCTCATACGCAAACAAACAAAAAAATCATATTACCTGCACATTATGGGAGGGAAAGATGATGATACCGAAGGAAATCAGAGACTAATGAGGGTGGGACGAGATACAGGGGAGGGTGAGGAGGGAATCATAATGCTTATGATCTATGATTTTGGAAGATACCAGTAAAACGTTAAAAAAACATAGTGTATCCTTTAACCTCTGACTTTCATATAAAATAGTAGTGATGTAAAATGTGTAAAAATAAGCTATTTTCTTTATCAATAAAATCGTACACATTTTCATATGAATCTAATTTGTTATATTTAACTATCATTCAGAGGTCTCAGTGAAGTTAATATAGTTAGTTATATCATAGTCCAGATGGAAACTAAAGGAATGACAATTCTTAAAATGTCCTAAGATAACATTATTACATTTTGTATATTTTCAGATTGTATCATTTCTGCTTCCAGTCAGTAACAGAAGGGAAATGAATACCCTTGTATAACCAGCCACTATTAAGAGAATCCCATGCACATAATTCATAAATGCAATAATTTTTAAAAAGCTCTTTAAAAAGAAGAAATGAATTTCAGTATCAGGGAAGTAAAACAATTCCCAAGTTCACATAAAACATTGGCCTGCTCCCATATCAAATAATGTTTGGTGATTCCACTTTAACATTTCCCCAGGAAATTTTGAGCATATTTCACTTTCATCTTTTACATTTAGTAAGGCCATTTGTTCACTGAATAAGCTCTTGTTATAAGGAAATTGAGGCAGTAGATAGACCAGACTGAGCTCAGACAAGGATACCTTTATTCAGCAAGGAGCAGAGAGTGAACGGCCATATCTGTTTTTGGAAAAAGCTCTCTGCAGACTCTTAAAGACTGTAGGTCAAGTTTGCCTGGGCCTGGGCTTCCTTAGGGGTCTGTCTCTCAAGGGACAATAGGTGACCATATAAATGTGCATTAGGCTGGCTGCAGAGCTCTTTTCAAAAGGGGCTTATCAGAAATTTTTCAGATATGCAAAACATTCTCTCAGGCTCAGATAGAGCTGTATCTTCCTTCACTTGTAATAGACTCACACAGGTTACTTTAATGTGATTGTCTCTTTTGAGGCCTTGTCTCACTATAGCCCAGGATCACCTGGAACTCACTCTGTATCTCAGAGTACTTAAAATCATGGTGTTCCTCCTGCCTCAAGCTCTGAAGTATTGGTTCTAAAGGCTCACACTATATCATGAAGTTCAATTGCTTAAATAAAAAAATCAATAAATATTTTATTAAGGAATAATTAACATAAAATTATCACCACATGTGTTAAGAGCATACATTGATAAGTTTCATATATGTACTTATAGATGTGATAAAGTCATTGGTAACCAAGATCATGAAAACAGTGATCACTACAAAAAGTTTTCCACCACTCCGCTGTAATGTTCCCCTTCCATTCTTTCCTGTCCCTAGCCCAGCAACTATCCATTCTCATTTCAGATTTCTTTTGTTTTCAAGAATTTAAATGAATTAAGCCACCTTGGTTGTTTGTAAACTGACTTTTTATTTACATATTTTCCCATAGCATAGAAACACACTTTGCTGTTATTTTGCATTTTAGGACAGTGTTTATTGACTAGAAAGACTAAAATTTGTCATCCATTCACCTTTCAAATGATGCTTAGATTTTGTTCCCTTTGTAAAGTACGCTATGATAAAATAAGCCATCATCAACAATTAAGTGCAGGTCTTTGTAATGAAATGTATTTTTGTTTTTATTGGGTAAATGCCAGAAAATTCAATAATTAGATCACATGTAAATGTTTGCTCCACCTTCAAGGAAGATGTTGTTTTCAAAATCATTGTAGTATCCTGTATTCCTGGCAGCAAGCTGTTAAACTTTTAGCTCCGTCTCCAAAAATGTTTGATGTGGTAAAAAGTTGAATACACCTATACACACATGCTATTTTGAAATACTGAAGTTTATCTAAATCAAACTAATTAACATATTCATTACTTCACATATTTTTCTTTCTTAATTTAATCCATAACATTGTACATCCTTGTTACACCACTAGCCTAGTATCAGCTTACTTAAGTGATAACTCTACTAAAAGATTCTTGCTTTAAAATGTCACAGTAGTTTTATTTTATATTAGTATGAAAAGAATTCAGTAAAGTGTAATGCAAACTCTCTATTTTATTGCTCTGAATCCAGCACTATAAACTTGGCACCTCTCAAATCTTTTCTTCTACTTTTGCTTTTTGACAGTTGCTATTTGGGATGGGGGACAAATTTGTATAATTATACCTCTTGCCTTTTTACAATGCCTATGCTATGTTTTACCTTCTGCCTGCTGTGAGATTTGCATTCTGTTTTTCTCCAGGCATAGTATGTGTCTAGCAAGTATCTGTTAACTAAATAAAATCAAATTCTACTCCTTATGTGTGAAACTCATCAAAGGCATTTCCCTTTTCACTTGAGTAATATACAAAGCATTTTTCTCTCCATCTTGGGAAACATAATGCAAATAGACATGTTAGAATCAATAATGAATTTGATGAGAAATAATAAAGTGATAACAATGATGAGTTTGTTTTTACCATCTGTTACAGACATGCCTGAGTTCATTTTCCGCTTTTGCAGTTAATTTATATTGTTATTTTTCTTCTTAATTACTAAAACTTGAGAAATTAAATAAACTCTATAGTGACAGAATACATTCATTATGTAGATGGTTTAATCATATTAAAGTAAAAATATAAGCAAGAATTTCATAAACATTCCATCAGTACTAAAATTCATGAAAAAACATTTCTTATTTAATCTTAGAGATTTTTATTTAATGAGATAATTGAACAATTGGTTGACAAATATTTATTCACTGTGTGTCAGACACTTCTACATTCTGGGGACGGCATATTGAAGAATGAAAAAGGCTTGTTGAAAAAAGGTCTTATGGGTTTGAGAGATGGCTCAGCAGTTAAGGCATTTTCCTGCAAAGACTAAGGACCTGAGTTTTATTCCCCAGTACCCATGTAACACCAGATGTACAGGGTGATATATCCATCTGGAGTTAATGTGAAGTGGCAAAGGCCGTGGTGCGCCCATTCTCTTTCTATCTGTCTCTATCACTCTCTCTAAATTAATAAATAAATATTTTTTAAAAGGGCTTTAAACTAATTATAGCAATGTGTGGATAAAAATATAATTTTTGAATCATATCCATTACCTGATAGCATTATACTTAATGCTTCCTTTTCTACTTTGTAGAAAATGCAGGCAACCCTCTTAGTATGAGAAAAAAATCAGTGCCAAAATTGTCTTCTTTGTTCCTAATAAATCAAGGAAGGACATGACTCAAGGTTGACCACTGAGATTGTTGTACTTCTACCAAGGAAAGGAGTGGAAAGACAGTCGGTCAGGCTTCCTTCACAGAGTGGCTGAACCTTCTCTGTTAAACTGTCCCTGACTTTCTCTTCACTAACCTTTGACCTTTAGAGACTGCCCAGCAAAAATTCCAATACACCCCAAATTTAAGAAGTACAGGAGTCCTTGTCTACAAATTTAAAGAATTAAAATGATGGACAACAAGATATTAAGCTATAGTGGGAGACTTTATTATTTAAGGTAATTTAGGGAATTACAGAGTTCTCCAGCCATCAGTGTGGGGAGAAAATGTAGAGAGTTTAACAGAACTTATATTGTTCATCTAAATAAGCAGCAGAAGGCAAGATAATAGAGAGCTCCCATCAGGAGAATGAGAGGTTCATGAGGGAAAAGTATGGAGTCTTCCCCCACCATGGGGCCTTACCTTTCTAAGTCCTGGAGATTCAGAGATCTTTCTTCTGGCCTGCCATGTTGGCTTCTTCTAGGGAAGTTAATTTAAGTTTTCCCTAGGTGAGTCAGAGAGACAGCTGATTGGTTCATACCTGGCCAGTCAATTTTAGTCCCCAGGTTGCAGCCCAAGCTAGACACCTCCCACTCAAGGGGAGGGGTTGTCTCTGCAGATACCTGACCCATCACAAGACCCTCTGAATCCTTGTTATTCAAGCCTGTGTTAACCAACCTTTACATCCTGTGCCTATGTTCCCTGTGCTCTTAATTCCTTTCCAATAAATTGACACTGAGTGGATTTCTTGGCCAATTTGAAAGCTGTTGACTACTCTCCCCAGGTTATGGAGCCTCTACTGCCCAAGTGATCACTTCTTGGCTCACTGTTCTCTCCCAGAAGACAGTTTATTCAGCCTTTTAAAGGCAATAGTCTGCATTTTATATCAGTGGTCTCTGCTTTCTCCCAATATCATTGACTTTGAAATACTAAAACATTTTTGTGATTCCTATTCATTTATATTAGATAGGATGTTTTTCTTACTATATCCTTATTCATTTTCAAATAAGACATCTCTCTCAGGCGCAGGTTAAGTAGTAAGATAAACTAGAGACTTATCACCACAGCAAGTCAGATAATCCACTAAAGGTCAGTGAAGATAGACACCAACTGTACCCAACACAATCCAAACCAGAAGTCCAGAGTCTCTTAGGATCTCAAGAATAAAGCATATTAAAACTCATCCACCATGACTCAGGGAACTGAGCAGAAGAGGGTGTGGAAAGAATGTAAGAGAAATGGTGGGGGAGAATATCCAGACACATTGGCCCTTTCAGCAACAATGGACAAAGGAGAAAAAAGTTCCTACCTCTTGTGCAATTCATAACCCTCTACCTCATGGACTGACCCAGTATACACACTGTGGAGAGCCCCCAGTGGGTTGGTGTCAGGGAGGAGGGAAACGGGGATGCCACCACCAAATTTGCTCATAAAATGTAACTAATTATTGACAATGTTTAAAATATCAGGATGATTTGAGGTTTCTTCTTATGAAATGGAAATTAGTTATTTCAGCCTAGCTCTCTTGAGCAGTGTATGAATTTAGGATAAAACTGCTATTCTCTAAGAATATTAAGTATGAAAAAATGTTGCAAAGTGACCATGCATCAGGAATATTTTCACTTGTGTGTATGTGACTCTGGTAGGTAAGAAATATTGCAATTTTGTCTATTTTTTGCACCTAAAAAAGATGCTTCCCACTTTGATCTGATATAGCAGTAATCATTACAAAACTTCACAGCCTTAGCCTTCATTCTAAGTAGTGGAACACAGTTTGGAAGCAGTGGATCTGTTCAACTTACAGGGAGGAATTCTGGGAGCAGAGCCCTGTGGTAAAAAGGGATTTAAAAAAAAATCAGTGGGCAAAATTTCCCAATTCACACGCTGACAGGTGGCAGTCCCCAGGAAAAGAGCAGACTGAAGTGTGATGTGAGACAGGCAGCCTGAGAAATCTCTCTCCCCATTAGGACTGGGCAGGCCCTGCTCTTTTGGCCTGTGATTTTTTTTCTGTGTATTGTTCCCTTTAGATGAAGCCTAGCAAAGAAGTGAAGGCATATATTAGGAGTGCTACCAACATTCATGGGCTGGAGAGCTCATTTTCAATCCATTGTTATCATGAAGTGGTGACAATAAAGCTGTTTAGGTTAGGAAAGTTCCACTCTCATAAACATATTAATTCAGTGAACTAAGGGGCTGCGGAGGTGTGCTGGCTATCACACCTCTAAACCCACCACCACCAACACACCTCCCTGAGCAAGGCTTCACCTTTCAAAAATGCAATCACCTTGAGAGCAACCACACAAAACACTTGAGTTTATGGGAGACATCTCATTCAAAGCATGATAAGCTGAAGGGATAAAAATTAACAGAATGAAAAATCATCCGAGATCTGGCCTTAGCCAGTGCAAGTCAGCAGCAAAAACAGGTGACCCTTATCCTTTGACACCTACTTTTCCCAGAGGATTCACCCTCTGCTCACATGTGTTGAGTACCATTGGGCTTTCCAAGGACCTGAGTACTAGGGTTAGAGAGACGCTAGGTGTTTAGATGGTAAATTAAAATCTTTTGCTGCAAAATAGTCTAAGATTTGACAGTTTAAGTTGTAGCCTAAATGTCTATGCCTCCTTAAAATTCATGTTAAAAACCTAATCCCAAATTGATGGTGATAGAAAGTTAATGCTTTTGCAAGGGCCATTGGGTCACTGAGGTGGAGAGATCCAGAATCCCAATGGGACATATAATAATTTACCATCATAACCTAAAGTGATGACCCCTGGAATCTTCTGATTCCTCATGGTGATGTTACCCTCCTGCTGGAGGTAGTTGGAAAGGGTCATATGAGAAACCTATTGTGTCTCCAGTTGCTCAGACTGCAGAGGGAAGCTGCACAACTAGAGTGCCTCAAAGCACGATCCATTGTCCACCGAGGCTCCCCTGAATTTATCATAAAGAGTAATCATAGTTTTAAATGTTCTCTCAAAGAAGACAGAGTCTGGGGACATGATTGCATGGGTGAAGCCAGAGGGTCTGACAGGACCCGAGGCTGGTTGAGTACTATGACAGCATCTACATTAAAGTCGAGGCATGATCACATATGCCTGTGACCATGGTCTTGTGGAGCATGGAGACAGAAGAACCACTGGGCTCCATGGTCCACCCAGGTGATCAAAAATTGCAGGCCCAGTAGAGTGAGAGACTCTGGCTCAAAGAAATAAGGAGGAAGTGTGATAATATAGGAGGCACACATGGGCTCCTCTGAAGCTATAGGCCATGATTTAAGAATAGCCATCTTTTGCCAATGTTTTGAACACGGTTCTCCCCCATTGTGCTACACCCTAAAATCCTCCTGTGTCAACACAGTTCTCATGATGGATTCTGGACAGCTAAATAACTTCATTTCCAATCTTTGAAGAGCCTCTATTTAAAGTCTAATACTGAGTCCTAGAGATTAGGATTTTAATACAGTCTGAATGTTTGGGTCTCCTCCTTCCTTATGGGTTACATTACAAACCACCAAGTTGGTTATACCTGAAGGTGGCGCCTTTGGAAGGTGATTAGTCCAGATGGGACTATTATGAAAGATGAGGTCTTGGTCATGGGGAAAAACAGAGGCTCTCATGGATGGTTTGCAAGTCACAATGCCAATAAAGCCTTCCTTGTTTTCCTGTACACTCACGTAATTACATTTTACCTAGCTCTGTGAATATATATCTTGAATATGACTTAGTTAATAACCCACATCAGATTAGATATGACTAAATATGTTTTCTGTGCCTTTTGCCAGTACTAACTAGTGATACAAAAAGTTAATTTTTGAAGAACTATCTGACTTGTTCATTCTCAGTACCTATTCTCAGAGTTAATAGTAAAAGGCATATTTTATCACATGTTCCCTTTCACCTATGTTCATCCAACAGCATGGCCACCTAAGGGACTATTGAAATATCTCCCTTTCTTTTCTTTTAGTAACATAGTATAGTTTACTAAACTACTTTTGTAAATAGCAATCAAATGTTAATGTCAGTGCCTAGGGATAATGCTTTAAGTACTGTGGTTTGAAAATAATCTGAATAAGAGCTTTCTAGAATATTTGTTGAAATATCAAAAGCATTCTAATATAAAGGTATAATATCAAAAAGCCAAACTTTATAGGGAACAGTAAATAGTTATAAATGGCAAAAAGCACACAGATCCTCAGGGCTAATTTCCAACAGATTCTGTAATCATAAAATGTTGCTCTTTAGTGAGCCAAAAAATGCTATTTACATTGAACCCAACAAGAGTTTATTTAAAAAAAGTGAAAAAAAATGTTTTCTCTTTGGTAAAATTATCTCACACTAGATTAGCAAACCTAGCTGGAATAAGGAAAATTCAATTTACACATAAATTAAGATTTTTAAAACAGTATTTAAGATTACATTTTATTTTTATTATTTGATTTTTCCCACAAATTGCTAAGTTAGAACTAATATTCATTTGGACTTTGGCCAAATTGCCAAGGAAATTCATTAAAAATAAAAGCCTTACTGTTCATAATACCATATCAAGAAGATTGATTTGCACAACATTTATTATAGGCTAAACAAATGTTACAGGTGCATAGTCCCTATAACCGCCTCAGGTAAAACACTGTAGAAATCATTCATCCAAGAAGCAATGACTAGAGCCAGCATATACAGAAAACAAAAATTCCAGTTAATTTCCCAAGATTCAGTAACTAAATCTGAGTTAAATTAATTCTACATGATACAAAGAAAAAAAAATGTTGGATATTACATTGTATGTGATTTAAAGAAATACTGTCATTTGTTCTAGAAAATGAAAATAAAATAATGTTCTCTTAAATATTTTATTGTAATAAAGTACATAAAACATGGAATTCACCAATGTCACTCTTTTAGTTGTTCACTTCAGACCTATAGCCATCACCTCTTCTGTTTCCAGAACTTTTTCTTCACCCAAACTGAACCCACAATTCACTGAACAAGAACTCCCTATTATCCGCTCCCAGGCTCTGGTAGCCACTGTTTACCTTTCCATCTCTTTACATTTGTTTTTAGGATTACTATATACAAGTGGAATTATACCATAGTTGTCCACTTGAATCTGTCTAATTTTCTTATACATGTCTTCTAACCTTCACTTAAACTGTTGGTGGAATGTTAAATTGTTCCACCTTTTGATTCTTATGAATAACCATCACCTATACAAGTATTTGTTCAATTCTCTGTTTTACTTCATTTTACCTTCCTTTCTTTCTTTCTTTCTTTCTTTCTTTCTTTCTTTCTTTCTTTCTTTCTTTCTTTCTTTCTTTCTTTCTTTCTTTCTTCTTTCTTCCTTTCTTTCTTTCCTTCCTTACTTCCTTCTTTCCTTCATTTTTTTGGAGGTAGGGTCTCACTCTAGCCTCGACTGAGCTGGAACTCACTCTGTAGTCCTAGGCAGGCCTTGAACTCAAAGCCATCCTCTTA
The DNA here is from genome assembly GCA_004024765.1 of Zapus hudsonius. Classification (NCBI taxonomy): domain Eukaryota; kingdom Metazoa; phylum Chordata; class Mammalia; order Rodentia; family Dipodidae; genus Zapus; species Zapus hudsonius. The sequence continues at coordinate 20,552 of PVHP010021420.1, forward strand.
CATTTGCCTCCCAAGTGCTGGGATTAAAGATGTGCTACATCACACCAAGCCCTGTTTTTCTTTATTGTAGGTGTATACCTATACATTAGTAATGTCTGGTGTATCAATAAGCCTGACAGTAACAACTTAAGGAGGCAAGGTTTATATTGGGGTTCTCAGTTTCAGGAGATGCTGTCTGTTATAATGAGAAAGGTACAGCTTCTCTGTGCATAGTGATGGGAGCTGGGCCAGGAAGTGAAGCTACAAATGAAAGTAAGTATCACCTTCAAAACCTGGCCTTAGTCTTCTGTATCTCCCAGCTAGGCCCCACACCCACCCAGAATCTCAAAACAGTGCCAGTAGCTAGGGACCAGATCTTCAAACACATGAGACTGAAAGGGACATTTGACATTCAAACCAAACAGCCTGTTTATGATCAACTTCATATTAGCACTTCTAAATGATGAAAATCATTAAGATATTTTTAGTTTAATTTAATTTAAGTTGTTAAAGAAAAAAAAGAAAGTTTTCAGTTTTCTAAATATCTTCAGCTATTAATTTTTCAGACATTTGGTAATTACTATGAATATGTGGGATACTATTAAATATACAAAATAACATATTTTATTTTCTTAATATAACTGTTTCTTATTCTGTCATTATGAAGAATGACCATAGTTTATATAACTATCTTATATAACAACTGAGTTATATTCCAAATATTATTATTACATAATACTTTACTTACAGATGTTCATTTTTAAAATTTGTATGATTTTTGAGTGACAAATGATTAGACCAGCTGAAGAGGAAAAATCTGAATGCATTTCAAATTTTGCTGTTTATGCATAGATTTAAGTTGCATTAGAAACCATTCTTTCCTAAATATTAGCATGCTAAGAAACACCTTCAAAAGCCTAAGCATTATAAAATGCTCCTTAAAATTTTTAACAGTATTTAAAAATGTTGAATAATATATCTGCAATTTACTTTTTATGGTACTAAGCAGAATTGAGATCAATTTGTATTTTCCAATATAAATAATAATTGAGGCTATAAAATAACAGTAACAAAAATTCTCTTCAAGATTCTTAAATTTACATGTAATTGAATTTATTAGGCATCTTCTTTTTGAAGTTTTGATTTTTTTAATATTTTGGATGCTTTTAAAGTCTATGATTATTTCTTAAAGAGTGGATATAAAAAGAAAATGAACTTAAGTTTAAGCAAGATAATAAAGATTGATATGTTTGGAATAAGGAAGTTGTGGAATCAAAACAAATTGTACTGAAAATGCAAAATAAATGAAGGTCATATGAAGAAGATTTAAACTCAACCTGTTAATGCCAGCTACTTTTATAAATGAAATGCCTATATTATTAATTCCTGACAACAAAGATGTATCAATGCTTATTTAAAGTTTTAATATCCTAGATCCAAGGATAAGCTCAATATATGTCAGTGAAATTAATGTATATTAAAATCAATATTGATGTATACAAAATAGGAAATTTAACCTAATCAAATAAATTCTGTTTTAATGCTTCTGATAGGAGTGTAGATTATAAAACTGACTGTTAAAGTAGTCTGTCCTTCCATACAATTAAATACATTACTGAAGCTATAGTGCATTCTTTTATTTTAATAATTTCATAAATTCTGTTTGAGATAGCATCACAAGTGACATAAACAGGGAAATAAAATGTATAGTGATGAGTGTACTTACTCAGTTAAGAAAATTAGAATCATCTCTTAAAAGCTTCTTATATGTACATTATTTATGAGTAATCATGAATTAGCTGCTATCTTTATATAAAAAGAAGATTATCCTTTTTCAAGTATGGGGAACTATAAATTATTGTTATTTTTAATTTTTTTTCTTTCAGGAACTCTTTCTGAAACTGTGACTTACAAAATTTTCAGTATATATTCTCGGATATTTTCCAATTTAATCCCCATCCTATAAAATTTTATTCATTGGATGATTTATTACTTTTAAAATGAATCCCCATTTTCAGGACAGCATGCCTTCCTATGCACAAATAAAACCAAGCCTTTGATATGCATTAACTTAAGAAAATTCCCTCATCTCTTTGTCCTGTCACTTTTTACTGGTAAAAAAGTAATGAAATATTGGAGTTTCTCATCAACCTCGGTCAACTTATGGATGGAAGTTAATGACAGAAATATAATGTATCACAGAGTTCTTTGTGTTATATTATCTTAATGCAAAAAATAAATTGCATTGTAGGTTTCAGTTTCAATGATGTTGGCTATGATTTCTGCAAGTAAGCATAACTTTGTTTAGTAACCCAGGTTCATCACATAGGCCAGACGATTGCTCTCAACTTAAGGCAGTCACTGAATCTCTCTTTTGGCTGCTAATATCCCAGCCATCCTGTAGTTGATTCTTACATTTCAGCTTTCAGAAAAATGAATGATTACATCCTCATAGCCTTTCTCTTTGGCTTTATAGAACAGACTGAATTACTTAATAGGTCTTGTTCTGCCCTTTGAATTTCAGGTCTGAATTCTCTGCTGAACCATCATAGAGTCTTAAAAATAAATCCTCAATGAAGTCATAGCCTGCATTTATCTTTGAACTTTTATACAAATGTCACAATGCCCTATTATATAGAGTTAATTTAAAATGTAATGTTACATATGCTCTTACCCTTTAGTTAGCTTTCAACTTCAGTGATTCCTCATCGCCACTATTATGAATTTCAGACACACAGGCAAGTGGGTTTAAAGGAATTAGCTAGAGGAAAACAGTATTGAACTTCACTGAATCTGAATCATGAGCAATATACCACTTATGGAAGAAAGACATTAGGCTATGATTATGGTTTTATCCTTCCAATAGTACTGTTTCAGAAATAATTAGTCCAGCTTTGTATGGAAAGCATATAATCAAGTAATAAAGCAAAATGTGACACCAAGTAATGGAGTTCTGGAAATAAAATGGTGGGAAGATGAAATCCATAATATTTAACTGCATTATCAAATTATATGTGTCAAACCATATTTGTATTTCTTAAGTGCTAGTTATATATCTTTGAAATTATGTGGGCAAAATATCATCCAAATAACCTGGAAGAAATTAAGATTAAAAATAGTTTGTGTTATAATGGACAAAAATGAAAACACATAAAGGGATCACAGAACCCTGGATGTGGATGTGAAATCAAAGATAATCCCAAATAATGAAATCATTTTAAAATAGAAAAAAATGTAGACAGCAAAGAAAACTAAATTGCATAAATCAAAAAGTATATGAAGTACATATAAGAATTCAAATTATTTATCATATAAGCAAATTCCTGTCAATATGCTAAAGAAAACATCATTAAGTTTTGATTTCTCAATGTTCTTATAAAATGGCATATATGATCATTTCAATTCTTTTTATTTATTCTTGCATTGTTATTACTAAATAGCACACTAATTATGACTAAAATATGTGAAGAGATAGTATTTTCTCCCTATGTTTCAGAAACCATTCCAGATAAAATCATTGTGTGATAACTACCATACTTGTGCTCAGTCTTCTGAAGAACAGCAGCATGAGGTCATATAAATAGGAAAATAGACCCCATTTGAGAAGTCAGATCCAGTATGCCCATGTGTTCAGGATCTCAACGGAGCTTAAGAGATCAAAAACGTGAGGGACTAGGGCAACTGAACTTTTAAAAGAAATAGTGAAAACTATGCTGTTCTTTCTCATCACAGTCTCTAATATGCATCTTGGAGTACTTACAAATTGAATAATTAATTATTCATTCATGGTGCTAAAATGAATGCCATGTCAAAATTCAGTTTTTCAGAAGGTATTGTCCCCACGCACGTTGTCCACTGGCAGGTGAGGTCAATGATATATTTCTTGTACATTGCTCCCTTTGTTGATGCCTGAGCACTGCAAATGACGAATCCTATTTTTAAAATATATTTTAAAGGTTCAAAAGAAGCCAACTCTACCAGCTTTCAACAAAGGATAACATATGAAAAGTTAAAAACTATTATGGCTCTTTTAGAAAATCATACTTTATGCTGAATATGTTCACTATTGATAGGTCAGAGAAGGATAGGCAATCAATTTAAGTGAAAAAACAATTTCATTGGTCCTATTTTAGAATTTTTCCCTTTTCTACTTTATAAGCTATATAGGGGAAAGTTCAATAGTGAACTTTCCCCTATATATTGAAGGGAATGCTTATCTTTGCCATGCTATCATGCTTTTCAGAAAATTCTCACATCTGAAGTCTGAAAATTATATAAATTTTATGATCATGTCAGGAAAAAGCCACCACTATTTCCACAAGGAATTTCTAGCAATTATCACTGTGCATCTCAATGAGCAGAAATACAAGTCTTTGCATAAGACATATGATGTATAAGATAGATACAATAAGTGTTTTTCAGTTTTAGTAACCTACCTGAAGAAATAGAATAAAAGTATCTCATTTTCGCTTAATGAATCCTCTGAGAAGGAAAGTATAGTATTCTCACATTACACTTAACTTATTTTTTTTTTTTTACCTAAGGGCACAGAAGGCTATCCCTGGTTCCAGACCCTGTGCTTTTGTGAATGTGGTTGGTGATTATGTGCTTACCTTTGCTTTTAATTTTGTTGTTGTTCCTCTTTTAAATTTATTGATAAGAAAGTTGGCTAAGTTTAAATCAAGTCTAGACTTATTGATTGCTACTTGCCATTTAATTGAATACTCCTTTATATAGTAATAACAGGAAAGCATTCTGAGATGTTTTCATGAAGGGTGTCATGCATAGCAAATATAAGTGATGGATGGATTATGCACTAGGTTTTTAAAAGTATTAGCTAACCTACTTACTAAACCACTTAAAAATATTTTTGAAAAATCTTGGGATCCGGAGAGACAAGGAAGATTGGAGGAGGACAAATGCTGTATTGATTATTTTTAAAAGTTGAAAAGTGATCTCAAATATCTTGAAAAAAATGACATCAATACTTAATAAAATAATGGAAAAGATATTCAGAGAGGAAATGTAAAGCCCAGAAGCAATAAAATCAAGAACAATATGAAAGACAATTTTGCAGGTAGAAATTATGACAGGTTATCAATATTCATTCCCCATGGAACGTAAAAATAAAGCTAACAAGTTGAAGGAAGAAAAACAGTGTGTATTCATATGCATTTCCCAGTTAATAAATGAAGTCTAAAAAGACCTATGATATTACTAAATATTCTCAAAGTCATCTCCAAGTACATCTACTCACATAATTTATTCTCTGGTTATTCTGCTTATATCTTATTTCTTCCATACACTTGAAATATACCAAGCAGGATAGAGAGTCCTGAAAAGACAACACATGAAAAGGGCATGTGTCATGCAATATTAAATTTCAGTCAGGGTTTCTGAAATGTATTTCCTATCTCTATTCAGAGGCAGTGGAATATAGAGATATGAGCAGAAAGGTTAAAGCTTAGTGTTAGATTTCTTATCTTCTAGACATACAGATATGTACACTGTAGTTGTAGTTCCTTTTTATATATTTTTTTATTCTTTTGGGTTTTTTTCAAGGTAGGGCCTCACTCTAGCCCAGTTTCTGACCAGAAACTCACTAACTTGTCTCAGGGTGGGCTCAAACTCATGATGATCCTCCTACCTCTGTCTCCTGAGTGCCTGGATTAAAGGTGTGCACCATCACACCTGGCTTGCAGTTCCTATCTTCAGTGAATTTATCAACACAAATTTGTAATATGTTCTCTTCAGTTTCTATGTGCATTGTAGTCATTATGTATAAAACAGATACATTAATAAATATTACTTTTAAATTTTATAAATCATATGGGTTAATTGCAGATAACCCCATCCTTTCACATTAAAGACTATTAGTGATAACAAATATTAGTGAAGACCTATTTGGCCTAGAAGATAAGTCTTTATCTCATAAGGTGATGACTAATTTTTAGAATGTGAAGTCACGATATGGTACAACTCTACATACAATAAATTTGTAATCATAAAGTGTAATACAGGCTATGAAAATAATTGATCAGTCTGACAACCCCTGGTCCCAGTCACTGGTTCCTTCTCTCACTGAGCTGTTGACCAAAGTGACCCATGAGGTTCCAAAAACAAGACAGAATTCTGTCAAAGCCCTTTTATGCCCTTCCTAGGCCTGAGGCAAAACACTGTTGCTGAAGAAACCACAGAATGCCATTGATCAGCATTGAGACCTTCAAAGTCCGGAATGGTAACCAGCCCCCAGATGGCAGTTAGTGCAGTGTTGTAAGGTACTACATAAGCTGCCAGGGGAAGCTGGCAATGACAGCTGGAGTAAACAGAGACCACTGGCATGAACCACAGTATGCGGCCATGATTAGGCTGACCACACCTCCTACTGGGAGAGAACAGCAAACCAAGAAAGGAGCACTTGGGCAATGGAGGAGCCTAGGCCTGGGGGAGAGAATCAATAGCTTTTAAATTCATCCAAATATTCCACTTAGTGAGGGGTGCCCTTAACTGGAACTTGGGACTTAGGGCAATATGCACTGGAACCTGGACTCTTGGGCTCCTGAGAACAGATGCACTATGGGAATGATTGACAGAGATGCTACTATAAATAGAATCTAGGTAATCCAGAATGGTGTATCTTTGAAAACCTAAACTGATCTCACTGTCCAATGGAAACTGTGTTTGTAGCTTTCAGAATGCAGCAAGAGAGCTGTGGCCCATCTAACCCTACCAACCAACCACAGGCAGATAGCTGAGATCCGGGCAAGAGATGAGCCACCACAGTCATATTGTGGAGGATCCATATGGAGTCCCACAGAGAATGACAGGATGAACGAGGGACCCAAAGCCACAGCCATTTAATCAACACAGGATTAGCCAGTGAGACAGAAACCAATGATTTTCAACACAAAGACCCCCTAAGCTCTCAGCATTAAAGCAGCCTTAATACTCATCCACCACGACTCAGGGGAACTGAGCGGAAGAGGGGGTGGAAAGATTGTGAGAGTCATGGTGGGGGAGATTATCCAGAAGTATGGCACTCCTCAGTAACAACATACTTGGGCCAGGAGAACCGGGCTAACTCCTAGTCTATCCATGATCCCCTGCCTCAATGACTGATCCAGATGGCCCACAGAGGAGGATATCCAGCTGATTGGGGATGGGGAGGAGGCATTTGGAAACTGGGGATAACAACTCATTGTTTGCCCATTAAATAATATAACTCTGATGAGCTGCTTTGCTGATAATCTCATAGTCAAAGGATGTTTCACCATCATTGAAGCACACATGTCATCTTGGACACACTTGTTTTCAGAAACATTGGGACTTCTTACCCTTAAGTTTCAGACTGACCATATTTATACCTTTAATTATCCTTTCACAATGAATTTTTTTCCTAATTGTATTTAAATTGAAAAGCTAACAGCCACCATCTTTCTATCTTTACTTTTTTTTTTTACCATCTAACAATATACTTATTTTCTGGTGAGTTTAGGGTTTGAACCGAGGGGCCTTCACGTGTGACGTAAGAGTAGTATTAGTGAGATGAATCTTCTTTCCCCAATTTACACTTTCATGTAACCCCTGTTAAAATATAACCTTCACAAAGCCAAGCGCTAGCACTCTCTCTCATTTTCTCTCTCTCTTTTATTTCATTATATCCTTTACTGTTTTGCCCACTACACTACAGTCTAGACTTATAGCACATTTAATGCTATTATTTTTAGGCGTATGAATACAATTCAAATGCTATGAACAAAAACTAAGAACAATAAGTGGATTTTGGCTTTATATATGGGAAACCATGAGCTCTATACATGCGAAGACGAAAGCCTGACACAACTGAAATTCAACAGATGAAGGCCCAGGCTGGAGAGGAAATATATCAGAAGCAGTTGGAAAGGGCACAATTAGAGAATGAAAAGAAAAAAGAGAGCAAAAAAGGAAAAGGAAAGAATAGAACATGAAAAGGAAGAGCCAATGGAACATCTAAAGGAAATTGAAGAACAATTAAAGACCTTTATAATAAAAATATTAATACTTTGCATAACAAAAACTACTCGGAGAAGCACTGAAGAATATAAGAGAGGTAGAAACTAGGAAAGAATATAGAGCACCTTTATCAAGACTATTTCAAAATTAGTTATCTTGAGGCAAAAGATGTCCAGATTTTTATTTTATTAATAGTTTTCTCAAGCTGTCATAAAATCTAATAAAAAATTAAGAACAAGCCCATCAAAATACTTGATATTTTTATCAATATTTTCTTTCATAGTTTTATTTTTTAAACTCTTTTCTATTAAATGTTTCCTTCCTTTCCCTTACTAGTGGCCACAGCAATGAAGGATAGCACCTCCTCTCCCCTAGAAATCATTAACTGCCAATAGAAACACATAAGCTCCCCCCATATCTGTGATGGACCTATTTCATACATTTCTTGTGCAAATAACTAAGCAGCTGTGAGTTCATGAAGTTGACGATTCCTAACTACAGTGAACCTAACCAATTAAAAAGATTATAATGTATTTTCTTTTGTCCATGGCACATAAAGAATAATGAATGCTACAGAAAGAAATGAGGAAGGCTAGGAATACTCAGAGCCAATAAGCTGAATAAGGAATTTAAGTTCTGTAACAATATTTATGCGAAGATAAACTCACTGCTTGCGGCGCGCACTCGAAGATCCTTCTCAAATCACACTTTAATGGAGAGCCTTTTGATTGAAGGGGGGTAAAAAAGTGAGCCCCCCCCCCAGAGCTAAGAAGCAACTGCTTATATAGGGAAAAGGGACACGGATCGTCCCATGATTGGCTGGCTCCTGCTTGCCACCTCCAGACGCCACGGGATTGGCTAGGATAGCTTGTAGTAAAGTAGCCTTCCATTGACCTTTTGACC
>PVHP010021421.1:0-29458 GCA_004024765.1 Zapus hudsonius
AAAAAAAAAAAGGCCAGGCGTGGTGGCGCACGCCTTTAATCCCAGCACTCGGGAGGCAGAGGTAGGAGGATTGCTGTGAGTTCAAGGCCACCCTGAGACTACAAAATTCCAGGTCAGCCTGGACTAGATTGAGACCCTACCTCAAAAACAAAACAAAACAAAAAGAATAGTAACTGAAACAGAAAATTAATACTAAGATGATTTCTGTGATAAACCTGACCATATGGTTCTTAGGCCTTTGAACTGATTTGTGTAAGGAATGTGGAAGACTTTGGAGTGGTGGGCTACAGAAGCCCTAGAATGCTGTAAGCAGAGCTTAATAGGCCATTCTGGTAGGAGTTTGGAAGACCAGAATGCAGACAGAAATGCAGAGTGGAGGCTGGGCTCATGAAATTTCCAAGAGGAACAAGGACTCTGTTGGGAACTGCACTAGAGGCCATTCATATTACATTCTGACAAAAAAATCTAATTACAGCTGCCTGGGTTCTGAGAACTTGAGTGAAGCTAAAGTCAAAACTAATGGACTAGTTTGTTCAGTGGAGAAAATTTCAAGACTGAGTAGCATTTGCTGTGTCACAGTTTCCGCTCACTGAGTGTTTTTGTAACTGGTTCCCCTGTTTCTCAGGCTCTGGAGGGCTCTGGATTCTATGATTTAGAAATATTACTAGATTTCCTGGTTCTCTAGCATGCAGTCATGAGACTTTGAAACTTCCACAATTCTGTGAACCAAATCCATAATAAGTCTCTTTGCATATATCTACATATTTCAAGATGAGAGGACAATCTGGCTGTGACATCTGTCACTCCATTGATTGCCAGGGTTAATTTAGCGGATCTGGCTGGCTAGGTGAATAGACCTTTCTCCTTCACTGCTATATGCATCCCTCACAAAGCTTCATATTCTGTTCAAAAAAAAAGTCCCTGATAAAGGAGGACATTTTCTCAGTCAAGCACAAGGTTGTTCTCCTCTACTAGAATCTCCAAGAAAGCTTACAAGGTCCCTAGTCTCTATTTATGTTTGTCTGTTTATGCCCTTTTGGTGTAACTCTGAGAAACACATTTGTTGTTGTTGTTGGTTTTTTGAGGTAGGGTCTTGCTCTAGCCCAGGCAGACCTGGAACTCACTAGTCCCAGGGCAGCTTTGAGCTCTTAGCGATCCTCCTATCTGTCTCCTGAGTGCTGGGATCAAAGATGTGTGCCACCACACCCAGCTAACATTTCTTAAGTATCAAATGAATAGTATTAAGTATTCCAGAAACTATTAAAAATAGATCTCTGTGAATTTAAAAGTTTTCAGGAGGGGCTGGAGAGATGGCTCAGTGGTTAAGGCACTTGCCTCCAGTGCCTAAGGCCCTGGGTTCAATTCCCCAGTACCCACATAAGCCAGACCCACAAGGAAGTCTCTCTCTCTCTCTCTCTCTCTCTCTCTCTCTCTCTGCTTGAAAATGAATAAATAAAATATTTTTTAAAAAAGTTTTCAGGAAATGGTGTACTTAAAGAGGAAATGAGAATAAAAGTCAAGAATGAACAGCTTTAGCCTGGCGTGGTGGCGCACATCTTTAATTCCAGCACTCAGGAGGCAGAGGTAGGAGGATCACCATGAGTTCAAGGCCAACCTGAGACTATAGAGTGAATTTCAGGTTAGCCTGGGCTAGAGTGAGACCCTACCTCAAAAAACCAAAAAAAAAAAAAAATCTGTTATGCTTCGGTGGCTGCTTACTCATAAAAGGTTCTAAGCTCCACTAAGGAATTGGACATTCAGGGCAATACCAAGAAATAAAAAGAATTTTGAGGTTAGAAGTCTTGAATGATTGAATTCCTCTCAACCACTTGGCAGACCTTGGACAAGTTATACACCACTCTAAGCTTCAGTCTTTAACTGTGTAGAATGGGAATAACAGTACATTTCCTGTCTGCTGTAAATCGCAGTGGGAAATAAATGATAAACTTCTCAGCACAGTGCTTCTCACAGAAGTGCTCAGCCAATGTTAAAAGCATTCCAAAATGCACTAAAATGAAACCCAAACAACAGGAAATTTCAAAATTTCAAATTTCTATAAGAAAAATTAACCTATGTTAATACATTTAAGCCAATGTTATAGGCTAATTTTTCAAAATATGAAGTATATGTCTTCAAAAATGATTTTACTTAGGTTCTGAAATCTTTTATAATTTTGCTGTTTTGATTTTATATTAGAGCTCTAAGAATACAAGTAAAGCCGGGCTTGGTGGTGCACGCCTTTAATCCCAGCACTCAGGAGGCAGAGGTAGGAGGATCGCCGTGAGTTCGAGGTCAGCCTGACACTACAGAGTGAATTCTAGGTCAGCCTGGGCTAGAATGAGACCCTACCTCTAAAAACAAAAACAAAAACAAAAACAAAAAAAAACAGCAAAAAAAACCAAGTAAAACATGAATGTCCTGTATACATAAAGGATTTATTATGAAAAACTCTCATGTAACATAAAAATATGCTTGACATTCATACTACAGTACCTTGAGGAATATCTTTAGGAAAAGAATAGTTCTTCTTTTTTACAAAATCACCATTATTCTTCAATTGTCTAGTTCCTGGTGATAACTTAATTATACAACAAATTTCTGATGTGCTTGAAGGAAGCTGAAAAAAAAGCAGTATTGAAAGATTCTCCCAGGTGCTATATTTTTGTTATTTTAATCTAAAATCCAAATCACCTCAATATTCATATTTCATGGATATTAATAATAGAAAATGCTCATTATGCCCCCTATACTAGTTGGTTTTAAGAGATTTTCTCATTTAATATAACAACCAAGAAAGGCAGATTATATTCTCTTTATTTTACAAATTAAGCAACTTAGTTTCAGAGAGATTGGATAGTTTTCTTAAAGATAGAGAACAAGGAAGCATAGAGGTGGACTTCAAGTACTCCAGAGTAGGAAAGTCTGCATGTTTTATAAAATTAAAATATAAGTTTAAAGTTATTTATTTTTTGAGATAGGGTTTTATTTTAGCCCAGGTTGACCTGGATTCATTCTGTAGTTCCAGGCTGGCTTTGAACTAACAGTGATCCTCCTACTTCTGCCCCCAGAGTGCTGAAATAAGGCATGCGCTACCATGCCTGGCTAAATTTATTTATTTTTATTTATTTTTTTATGCCCGGCCTCCTGGCTAAATTTAATTTTGAGTCAAGCCCTAGATTCCTTGATTTCTTAACTCTAACAATTGAGATAATTTTCTATCAAACAGTCTCTAGAATAAAGAAAACCATATCTTTTTTTTTTTTTTGGTTTTTCAAGGTAGGGTCTCACTCTAACCCAGGCTGACCTGGAATTCACTAAGTAGTCTCAGGGTGGCCTTGAACTCATGGTGATCCTCCTACCTCTGCCTCCCAGTGCTGGGATTAAAGGCGTGCGCCACCACGCCCGGCTAAACTGAACTGCCCCCTCTGAGGCTCGAACTCAGGACCTTCAGATTATGAGACTGACGTGCTGCCTACTGCGCTAAGGAGGCAGGTTTATTAAGTATCTTGAAGAACAAATATTTCCTAATACAGATTAAATGTCTTTTCAGAATGAATCATCAGGGAGCCTCAGTATACATGGCTGTATTTTGAAGTTACTATAAGATAGCTTTCCTTTCCAGTTATTTGAAGGAAATGTTTGGGGGGGGCTCTCCCAGAAATATGAGGGAAAGAGCCAAAAAATATGATATATTCAACAAGGGAAAACATAAATAGATATAGAAAAAACCTTTAAAAAGTTCAAAGACACATATATATTTTTGAATAAATAAATAAATAAATGTTTATATTTTCATATATATGAAAATTTTCAAAAAGTAAAATCAAGCAATAATCAGATACAACAGAAAATGAAAGGTAAAAAAGATACGTGATAATATATTCTTTTTTATTTTATTTATTCATTTTTAAGCAGAGAGAGAGAGAGAGCGAGAGCGAGCGCATACCTTGTGGGTCTGGCTTATGTGGGTCCGGCTTATGTGGGTCCTGGGGAATTGAACCCAGGGCCTTAGACACTGGAGGCAAGTGCCTTAACCGCTGAGCCATCTCTCCAGCCCATGTGATAATATATTCTTAAAGCCTCCTATTACATTTTTATTTTTAAAAAATATTTATTATTTATTTGCAAGCAGAGAGAGGAGAAAGAGAGACAGAGAGCAGAGAGTGAGACAGAGAGAATGGGCCGTTTGCCACTGCCAACAAGCTCCAGATGCATGCGCTACTTTGCTCTACGTGGGTTCTGGGAAACAAACTCTGGTTGGTAGATTTTGCAGGCGAGTCCAGCCCCCATTTTCTTTCCTTCTTCTTTTTTTAATTAGAAGGTACTACAATATATCTTCAAACAATTGGGGGGGGGGGCTGCAGAGATGACTCAGCAGTTAAGGCGTGTGTCTCCAGAGCTTAACAACCCAGGTTCGATTCTTCAGTACCCACGTAACCAAGACGCACAAAGTGGTGCATGCATGCATCTGGAGTTCTTTTGCAGTGGCTAGTGGCCCTGATGCACCCATTCTCTCTCTCTCTTTCTCTCTCTCTCGTTCCCCTCCATCTCCACCTCTCTGCTTGAAAACAAATAAATTCAATGTTTAAAAAAATTTTTTTGTTAACAGGATTTTGCCATGTAATCCAGGCTGGCCTTGCAATCCTCCTACCTGTGTTTTCCAAGTACTGGGATTAAGAAAGAGCTTTTTCTAGCCGGGCGTGGTGGCACACGCCTTTAGTCCCAGCACTCAGGAGGCAGAGGTAGGAGGATCACTGTGAGTTTGAGGCCACCCTGAGACTACCCAGTGAATTCCAGGTCAGCCTGGGCTGACAAACAAACAAACAAACAATAAATAAATGAATAAAAAAGAAAGAAATATTAGACAAAAGAGATTTTTCTGCTTACAAATGACAATTTGGAAAAACAAGCAAGTTTTCTGGAAAGGAGTGAAAATTCAGCTGATCTGTTTCTCTGTTCAACATCAAATACTGTGTACCAAGTTTCTCAGCTTCCTTGGTTGTAAACGTTTTTCCTAACCACAAGAGACCCAGGCTCAACCAATTAGTTTGCCAGTTCCTTGGCAATGACAGTTGGTCTAGGAGCAAACATGTAACTCAAGTAAACCGAACAAGAAAACGATCTCCCCTGCAACCTGTGCTATGATAGAGTTAAACCACAGGTGATGGTGAAAGAGTTTGTGGTAGAAGGCCAAGAAAATAAAGCTAATCATAAACAAGTTGAGATTAAAAAACAGAAACAATTATAGAAGTACCTACAAGTATCTACAGGAATGTCTTAAGAACCATTGAATTTCTTCCTCCCATTTTTAAATCAGTAAATCCTCCCACCCTGATCCCTTTTGGCTTACACTATTTGAATTAAATAATTGTATGTGTTTGTAACCAAAGAAACTTATAAAAATTACATTAAAACATCTACTGAGGGGCTGGAGAGATGAGTTAGCAGTTAAGGCACTTGCCTTCAGTGCCTGAAGACCAGGGTTCAATTCCCCAGGACCCACATAAACCAGATGCACAAAGTGGCACATGCACCTGGAGTTCCTTTGCAGTGACTAGAGCCCATAGTAACTCTCTCTCTCTCTCTCTCTCTCTCTCTCTCTCTCTCTCTCTCTCTTTGTATCTCTCACTTGCAAATGAATAAATTTTAAAAAATCTACTGAGTTCTGTCTGGGAATAAAATGTTTACAATCTTTCCAGGTGTGTTGGTCTACACCTGTAATCCCACTGTTTGGAAGGCTGAAAGTTTGAGGCCAGCCTGCACCACATAGTAAGTCCTAGGCCAGTCTGAGCCACAGAGTGAAACCCTGTCTAAAAAAAGTAAAAGCCAAAATGTTTTTAATCTAAGTATATTAAACTTTCCTTTGTACAAACACAAAAATTTCTCAGAAAACCAGATATTCACATGTTAGAGGATGAAGTTGGACCCTGATTTGACATCATATGCAAGTCAATATAAATCAAAAACCTAAATCTAAACCTAAAACACTTGAAAGAAAACACAGGGCAGATGCTTCATGATTTTTATTTGACAATGATTTGTTGCATGACACCAAAAAATTAGGCTACAAAGGAAAAAATAGACAAATTAGACTTTGAGGCTTCATGAAAAATTAAATATTATGCTTCAAAAGACCTTCTCAGCTGGGCGTGGTGGCGCACGCCTTTAATCCCAGCACTCGGGAGGCAGAGGTAGGAGGATTGCTGTGAGTTCAAGGCTACCCTGAGACTACACTGTGAATTCCAGGTCAGCCTGGACTAGAGTGAGACCCTACCTCGAAAAACCAAAAAATAAAAAAAAGACCTCTCCAGAATAAAAAGGCAGCCCATATAATTGGAGAAAATATTTGCAAATCATATATCTGTTAAGATTCTCCTTCACACATGTAAATGATGTTAGAGTGAAATGAGTTACAGATTTCTCAAGGTGTCTTATATGCAAAGTCTTACATGAAAATGATGATTTAGGGCTGGAGAGATGGCTCAGAGGTTAAGGCACTTGTCTCCAGTGCCTAAGGCCCCAGGTTCAATTCCCCAGGACTCACATAAGCCAGACCCACAAGGTGGTGGCTCTGGTGCGCTCGCTCTCTCTCTCTCTCTCTCTCTCTCTCTCTCTCTCTCTCTCTCTCTCTCTCTGTATCTCTCTGCTTGAAAATGAATAAATAAAATTTAAAAAAAGAAAATGATGATTTATTTGATTAATGCAAGAAAAAGTTGAAAATAATACCTCATTTGAAGAATTATCTTGTTTACTTGACACAGGAACAATTTCATTTGAATTAACATAATTACTGACATCTGGAAATAGTCCTCCAAAAGATGCTTCTTTCACTGCAGACAAATCAATCTATAAAGAATACATTACTTTTCTATAGAAGTTTCACAGACACGTTAAGTAGTTAAACTTCAGTTGAAAACACTATCTTATGAAAAGCAGTTTCTTGTGCATTTGGCATATGAACAATCTCATTTGCATAAACATAATTGCTGACATTTGGAATAATTCTACAAAACATACATATTTATTTTTATTTATTTATTTGAGAGAAAGAAGCAGATAGAGAGAGAATGGGCATGCCAGGGCCTCCAGCCACTGCAAACCAACTCTAGACATGTGCCACCTTGTGCATCTGGCTTTACATGGGTGCTGGGGAATTGAACTCCTGCTTTGTAGGCAAACACCTTAACCACTGAGTCATCTCTCCAGTCCAGTGTAAACTTTTTTAACCATGTTGGGCTAAGGTAGCTGGATGAACAAAGAGCTTTTAGCTAAAGGGTATAGAGCATTTTTTGCAGTGATAAAATATAAAATTCAGCAGAAAGCCCTGGCATGCCCAATCTCTCACTTGTTCTCTCTCTCAAATAAATTGATAAATATTTAAAAAACAAAACTGACAGCAGTGATAATAGTACACATGTATGAATATAATAAAAACACTGAATAATATATGTTAAATAGGTGAATTATATGTTATGTATGTTACTCCTCAATAAAACTGGTTTTAAAAGCTGTGATTGTTTATACATACACACACACACACACACACACACACACACACACATATATATATATATATATATATATATATATATATATTTTTTTTTTTTTGTGGTTTTTCAAGGTAGGGTCTCACTCTAGCCCAGGCTGACCTGGAATTCACTATGTAGTCTCAGGGTGGCCTTAAACTCACGGCAATCCTCCTACCTCTGCCTCCTGAGTGCTGAGATTAAAGGTGTGCATCACCATGCCTGGCTTCTTGTTTATATTTTTAGAATCATCTAGTAACAAGCCGCTGGGCATGGCTGTAAGGAATTATCTTTTTTTTGTTTGTTAGTTTTTGTTTTTGTTTTTCGAGGTAGGGTCTCGCTCTAGCCCAGGCTGACCTGGAATTCTCTATGTAGTCTCAGGGTGGCCTCGAACTCATGGTGATCCTCCTACCTCTGCCTCCCGAGTGCTGGGATTAAAGGCGTGCGCCACCATGCCCGGCTAGGAATTATCTTTATATCAGGTCAACTGAGGAGGGAAGACCACCTTAACTGCAGGTCACGTCGTTCTGCTGCATAAAGAGGAGAGGCCTAGTCAAGCATGTTTGCAAGCAAGCACCTTTGGTGCTGAACCATGCCCCCAAACGCTGTAAATAAAATAAAAAGTATAGCCAGGCGTGGAGGCCAGCCTGAGACTACAGAGTGAATTCCAGGTCAGCCTGGGCTAGAGCAAGACCTTACCTCGAAAAACCAAAAAATAAAAATAAAATGTATAAAAAAGTGAACAAAAGAATTAAATAATGTGTGATCCCGCATCTATGAGATACTTAGCATAGTCAAATTCATAGAAATAAAAAGTAAGGCCTGGGGCAAGTTCATTAGGAAGTTACTGTTTAATAGGTATGGAGTTTCAGTTTTGCAAGATGAAGAAAGTTCTAGAATTGGATGGTGGTGATAGTTGTACAATAATGTTGAACTGTGCAATTCAACATGGTTTAAATTATAAAATCTATGTTATTTATATTTTACAATTTAAAATCTCTGCTACAGTATTCTAATCTTCTTTACACGGAGCACTTATAAAGTATATTTACAAACAGAAAAATATAGATATTATTCTTTAAGGCAAATTCCCTGGTATGATATAAACAGATGAAGGCAGAGAGAGGAAAAGTTAGAAAAGACACCACAAGTGCCAAAAGCTGTACTTACCACAAAATCTGCTGTCTCTGAAGATGGTGTGCTTGTTAACAAGCCTTTGCTTTTCTTTTCAGGAATATTAGAACTGTTTTTCTTCAAATGTTTATAAAGTAGGGGATTGAATAGCAGAAATAAAATATTTTTAAAATACTAATTCCACCATTTAAAGTTAGATTGCATTATAATGTATACTAGCAATAAAATCTTTACTCTGCTAATAAAAATTTTAAGCCACTTGACAGGAAACTGAAGAATTTCCTGGTGTGCATTTAGTCAACCAACTCTGACTAGAAGTGTATGTGACATAACACATATGTCCCCCATAGCTTCAGGTAGTTCTTAATAAGGTTAACTTTCTTCCACCATTAATGGAACTTCACAAGATCTGTAAGCATGAAATAAATCCCTTCCTCCCCTAAACTGTGTCTGGTTTGGATGTTCATCCCAGCAATGTGGAACTGTCTACTATACAACTCTATAAGAATACTTTGGCTGAAATTACTATTAAGGAAGAGAAGCTAGGTAGAGTTCTGGTTACCTTTGCTGCTTTTAAAAAATGTTTTAATTTCAGCATTTATTTCCTAGACTATTATTGAACTTTTTAATGGAAAAGACTTAACAGTGTGAAGGAGGGGAGAAGGGGGAAGCTGAAGAGACCCAGAGAAAAAAGGACAATGGAGAGGAGGAAGAAGAGAGAGAACAACAGAAACTGAGCAGAAAGAGACTGAGAGACAGTGTCATAGAAGGCAGAAGCCATAGAGGTGGAGCAGATAACAAGACAGAGACAGGATTCAGAGAAAGACAGCTTGACATGGAAAGAGAGAACGCACAAGTGTGCAACGGCAAGGAAATGCATAGAAAAGCAGAGCAGAAAGAGTGACGGACAGGCATAGACAGAGATGGGTTATTTCTAATAATCAACTGCCTTCCCATAAAACAATCATGTCTTTCTGATAAAGCTCTCTTTTAGATGCCAAGTTTGGGTCTGGAACACAAACAGAGATAAAACTTAAAAATTTGGGGCTGGGGAGATGACTCAAGTGGTTAAGTGTTTGCTACACAGGCAGGACTTGAATTTCATCTGTAATACCCTTCTAAAAGCCAGGTATGTCTGTGCCCACCTGTATAACCCCAGAGCTGGGAGGGCTTGTTGGCTGGCTAATCTAGCCAATCTGGTGAACTCCAGGTTCAGTGAAAAACCCTGTCTCAAAAAATATGATGGAAAGTGATTGAGGAAGACATCTAACTTTGACCTCTGGCCTCCACATACATGTGTGTGTATATCTGCACATACACATGCACTCACACACAAACATGCAAACATGCATACACCACACACACATACACATACATATAAAACTTGAAAATCATAGGAAAGTTTTGTTGGATTATTTCTGCTTTTTCGTTTTTTCTCTCAGCTTTCATTTAGGTCATCCTTTTTTCTTTTTTGGTAGGGTGGGTGGCAGGTTTGAGGCACGGTCTTACTCTAGCCTCTGGAGTGCTGGGATTAAAGGTGTGTGCCATCACACCTGGCTCTCCTTTTGTTTTAGTCTTTTTTTTTTTTTTTTGGTTTTTCGAGGTAGGGTCTCGCTCTAGTCCAGGCCGACCTGGAATTCACTATGTAGTCTCAGGGTGGCCTTGAACTCATGGCAATCCTCCTACCTCTGCCTCTACAGTCTTTTAAACTAGTTGGAATAAAGTAATTAGAGTAAATCATTAAGAAAAATTTAAATTTTTCATTTTATTTATTTGTGAGAGAGAGAAAGAGAGAGCAAGAATGGATGTGGCATGGCCTCTTGCTACTGCAAATGAACTCCAGATGCATTTTTGCTACTTTGTATATCTGGCTTTATGTGGGTACTGGTTAGCAGGCTTTGTAAACAAACAATTTTAACCACTGAGCAATCTTCCAAGCCCAAGAATTAAAAAAATATTTTTATTTATTTGTGTGGGGGGAGGAGAGAGGAGAGAGAAAGAGAGAGAGAGAAAAAGAGGGAAGGAGAGAGAGAATATGAGAATGGAGGCACTTGGGCCTCTTAGCATTGCAAACAAACTCCAGATGCATGCGCCACTTTGTGCATCTGGTTTTACATGGGTCCTGGGGAATCAAACTCAGGCTCTCATGTTTTGCAACATAGCCTTTAGCTACGGAGACATCTCTATAGCCCAAGAAGATTTTTATTAAAAAATGTAAGAAGACAGGTGTGGTGGTACACGCCTTTAATCCCCAGCACTTGGGAAGCAGAGGTAGGAGAACTGCTGTGAGTTCAAGGCCATCCTTGGACTACAGAGTGAATTCCAGATCAGCCTGGGCTAGAGAGAGACCCCACCTCAAATGAAATGGAGTACATTTACTACTACTTAATATATCAGCTCTAATTTCTTAGCTACATAATCTATGAATACTCCTCCTGAACAGCGAGATTCGCTCTGCCTATAGGGACTGATGGGCAAGGATCAGATGTAAAGAAAACTATGGCATCTGGAGAGCAGCAGATACTAATGCAAGCTATGCTCATCTCCGAGGCCGCCTCTCAGGGGCTTTGCTCAGATTTCCTTGACCCATGAACGCTGTGACCCTGCCAGGGGTGTGGTTAACTGATGCCCTGGGATCAGCAACATCTAGGAGCTGCCTCAGCTTACCAGCTGAGACCACCATCTTTTCCAATAGCCTCCAATTAAGGTTTAGGCACAGCAGCACAGCAGCACAGCATAGGTAACTGATTATGAATAATCTTTTCTCTAGAACTCCTCATGAGAGAACTTTCATCACATTTGCATTGAGGACTGAGAGTCACTGTCCAATCCTATTTCCTCCTGGATTTTCTTTTTTTTTTTTTTTTGTTTTTTGAGGTAGGGTCTCGCTCTAGTCCAGGCTGACCTGGATTTCACTATGTAATCTCAGGGTGGCCTCGAACTCACTGCAATCCTCCTACCTCTGCCTCCCGAGTGCTGGGATTAAAGGCATGTGCCACCACGCCCGGCTTCCTCCTGGATTTTCATTCTCAAGTTATCGCCCATTCAAATAAGCCACTTGAAATACCCCTACCCCATTTCTGTATGTGCATGTTTGTGGTATACATGTGTGTGTATGAGCACATGTGTGCATGTGTGTGCATGTGCGAGTGAACATGTGTGTGTGTGCATGTAAAGGCCAAAGGCTATCATCCTCAATTGTGCTCCCGCCTTACTGTTTTGAGACAGTCCCTCATGGAACCTGGAGCTCAGTAATTCAGCTAGATAAACTGGCCAGAATGCCCTGGGGTCCTCCTGTCTCCACCTCCTCAGCACAGAGATTACAGACACAGCTTGTACATTCATGCTGGGAATTGGAACCTGGGTCCTCATTTGCACAGCAAGCACTTTAACACCTGAGTCATTCCCCCCGACTCTGAAGTTGTAATTATGTCCAAATATCTGCTTCCCAGTGGCTCCAATAACATAACTGTTAGTTCATTTTTAAAAACATCGCCTTGCATATAGCTATAAGTATTGAGCATCACTATATAATCCATACATTTGTTATGAAATTATGTATTTCTAAATCTTCTTAATCAGTTATTTTCTTTTTCCAGCCTTTCCAAGAATTATGAATTAATAAAATAGTAATACTTACCAACACAGGCTCTGGAGGCTGAGGCAACAGAGTGTTGGTGACGGATCTCTCTGCATTGTTTTCGAGAGTCAGCCTATGGAGGGATAATGGAACCTTGACGTTTAGATGACTGGAGTTTAACTTTGTTCTAACACTTGGATCTCTAGCTTCAGAATCTTTTTCAGGCTGAAACAAATTCATAAACATGAAGTACAATTGACAATTTTATAAAAACATTTCTAGTACTGCTCAGATGTCTTATTATTCCTTCAGATGACAAAAAGATTAAAATTTAAAGAAAAATGATATTCTAGGAAAAAAACGACTATGTTCTAAGGCTGGAAATGCAAGTCAGCCTTAGAGCACTTGCTAACATGCTTAAGGTCTGGGTTCCATCCTTAAAACTATGAAAAAAAATCTCCATCACCTTCTTATCCTCCCTGCCTCTTTCAAACTGGTCCCCCTTACAATTTCTGAGGTAGGGTCACTGCTCTAGCTCAGGCTGACCTGGAATTCACTACGGAGTCTCAGGTGGCCTCGAACTTCATGCCTTCTTTTCTTGATCTTTTTTCCCATGTGTAGCCCACTGAGCTTTTAGAGTTACTTGTATGAGCACGGACAACTTACCAGTGGCTACACTACTGAAGAAAGTGACTCCTCCTCCTCCAGCAACTCTTAACTGCTCCTAGGGAAGGGTGCTGCCTCAGGAGCCCCTCCCCCATCCATGATAGAATGCTAGTGGGAGCCTCACATTATTAGCAGTTAATTCCCATTCCACTATCACTAGGCCCAAGTAACCATTAATCAAATGCTGTGTGTGTGTGTGTGTGTACGCACACATGCACACATGTATTCCCTATCTTGTATATTTCTTTTTTTCTTTTTTTTTGTTTTTCGAGGTAGGGTCTTACTCTAGCCCAGGCTGACCTGGAATTCACTATGTAGTCTCAGGGTGGCCTTGAACTCATGGCGATCCTCCTACCTCTGCCTCCGGAGTGCTGGGATTAAAGAAGTGCGCCACCACGCCCGGCTATCTCGTATATTTCATATAAATGGGATTACATATTACATGCTGTTGTAGTCAGCTCCACAATGCTGGGATGATCATCCAACCAAACACAGTTTATGGGCGAAAAGATTTACAAATCCAGAGGAAGTTCCATCAGTTGGGGAAGAAGTTGATTCCCTTTCACAGATCCAAGCAGAGAAAACCCCCCACCAGCTGGCAAACACCAAAAAGGAACAGCTGGGACCCCTCCAGACCTCACACTGCTCTCCACACCTTTGGGCTGGACCCCAGGATCCACCCCCAGTGACACCTCCTCAAGTCAAGGCAGCTGGAGACCCAAGTTACAAGCTCAATAAAGCACCTGAGTTTATGCAAGACATACATTTCCAACTACCACATATATCTTTTGTGACTTGCTTCTTTTATATAGCATACATTTTCAAAGTTTATTCATGCTTTCATGTGTAGGGATGCTTCACTGTTTTTAATGCTACATGATATTTATTGTATAGATATGTTGTGTTTCATTTTTTATTCAGTTGATGGGCATCTGGATGATTTATACTTTCAGCTATTATAAATAATGCTGCTGTGCACACTTACATACAAGTTTGTGTGAAGATGCGTATTTTCATTTCTCCTGGGTAAAAACTTACAATAGAATCGCTGGATCCATGTCCAAAACTTTGAAGAGTCATCAAACTATTTTCCAAAGTGGCTGTGCCACTTCACATTCCTAGCAGGGCATAGGAGGATTCCAATTTCTCCACATCCTCACCAACACTTGTTCTTGTCTTTTTGTATCTTTTTGTGGATGTGAGGAAGTATCCTATAGTTTTGATTTGCATTTCCTTGATGCTTAATGATGTTGAGCATGATTTCATGTGCTTATTGGCCATTGGAGAATAACAGGGCAGTTTTTATATATTAGCATTCCAGGATAATAGAGCTACATTCAGGAAAAGTTATCTACTGTAAGTATAGCTTTTGAAAAGACGCAGACTACACACTCAGCAATATAGAAATGCATTAATGCAAGATATGAAACACTTAAGATGCAAGATGCTTAATTTGTGTATGTATGAATATATATGTGTGTCTATATACACATAGCTATATATATGTATTCATATATATATATATATATGAATGTATATATTAGTAGAGATTGAAACCAAGACATTATACATCAAGGCAGGACAAAGACAGGTAGCCAGAAAGAAGAAAGAAGAAAATATAAAAAAGCCAGCCATGGTGGTGCACAGCATTAATCCCAGCACTTGGGAGGTAGAGGTAGGAGGATCACCATGAGTTTGAGGCCAGCCTGAGACTACATAGTGAATTCCAGGTCAGCCTGAGCTAGAGTGAGACCCTACCTCGAAAAACAAAACAAAACAAAACAAAATATATATATATGTATATATATAAATCATGGAAAATATTTTCTCTTATTGCTTTAGGCTAAAGAAGTGAAATTCAGGTCAAGTTCATCTCCAAGACAAGGGAGCTGCAGGTGTCTCCTGGGTGGAGTTCAATGCTATGCCCTCTTCCTTCTCCCCATAATTCCTAGAGGCCCTTAAATGATGTGATAGGGCTAAAGAGATGGCTTGGTAGATAAGGTGCTTGACTGCAAAGCCTAAGGACCCAGATTCAATTCCCAGTACCCATGTAAAGCCAGATACACAAAGTGGTGCATGCATCTGGAGTTTGTTTGTGGTGGCTAGAGGCCCTGGCTCTCCCATTCTCTCTCTCTCTCTCTCATAAATAAAATATTTAAAATATATTTTAAAAATAAAGGCTACCCTGACTCTGATTCTCCCATCTACTACTTTTCCTTTAGAGTCAAGCTTTATGCATAATTATAGCTTCTTTCTCTTCCGTAACTCTTCACTCTATCCTGATCTAATTAGGCTGTCAGTCTATTAAAATTGTTCTTGCTGAAATCACTAGCTTCCTTCATGATTCTAAAAACAATTGACTATTTTTTTAAATATTTTTATTTATTCATTTTCAAGCAGAGAAATACAGAGATAGATAGAGATAGAGAGACAGAGATAGAGAGAGAGAGGGAGAGAGCATCAGGGCCACCTCCTTGTGGGTCTGGCTTATGTGGGTCCTGGGGAATTGAACCCAGGGCCTTAGGCACTGGAGGCAAGTGCCTTAACCGCTGAGCCATCTCTCCAGCCCAATTGACTATTTTTTTAATGAAAATTGATTTTATTGTTAATTTCATTAAATGTATCTTTTTAAAAAGAGCTCTTGAAAAGCAAGAGAACATCCTCTTAGTAAAACTTCTGTTGTCCTTTGTTTTGTGTTGAACGTTCAGGTCTAGCAGACCATGGAGAAGTCTCTCTTTCCCTGTGCAGACTGCTGCTTCTGCTTCCAATGGACATGAAGACACTGAGATGTTTCTATGTCGTGTGGTCACAGGGAGAAGGGAAATGGGGGTACCAATGATTATTTTTTAAATTAGTGAACTTTATTTTTAGAGTAGTTTTTTAAAATACTGTATTTATTCATTTTTAAGCAGGGAGGGAGAGAGAGAGAGAGAGAGAGAGAGAACCAGGGCCACCACCTCGTGGGTCTGACCCATGTGGGTCCTGGGAACTGAACCCAGGGCCTTAGGCACTGGAGGCAAGTGCCTTAACCGCTGAGCCATCTCTCCAGCCCTAGAGTAGTTTTAAAATATATATTTGTCTCCTTCTATCCCAGGCTGACCAGGAATTCACTCTGTAGTCTCAGGGTGGCCTCAAACTCACAGCAATCCTCCTACCTCAGCCTCCCCAGTGCTGGGATAAAAGGCGTGCACCAACACGCCCAGCTTGAACTTTATTTTTAGAGTAGTTTTAAAATACATATTTGTCTCCCTCTAGCCCAGGCTGACCTGGAATTCACTATGTAGTCTCAGGCTGGCCTCAAACTGAAGGCAGTTCTCCTACCTCAGCCTCCCCAGTGCTGGGATTAAAGGTATGAACCATCACACCCCACTTAAAATATTTTTATTTATTTGAAGACAGACAGACCGACACCAGGGCTTCTAGCTGCTGCAAATGAACTCCAGATGCATGCACCACTTTGTGCATCTGGCTTTACTGGGTACTGGGGAATTGAACCCGGGTTGTTAGGCTTTGCAGGCAAGTACCTTAACTGCTGAGCCATCTTTTCAGCTCCTTGAGAGAAGTTTTGAGTTCACAGTAAAACTGAGCAGAAAGTACATAGTTCTGACATACCTCTGTCCTCACATATGTATACCCTACCTAATATTAACATCCTATAAAACAATGTTATGTTTGTCATAGTTGATGATCACACAGACATCACTGTCATCCAAAATCCATAGTTAAACTTAAGGTTCACTCAGCGTTGCTTACTCTGAGGTTTTCCAAATGTATGACAACATGAATTTTCCATGCTATTTGCCTGAAAAGCAGAAGGACCCAAGTTTGATTCCCTAATACCCATATGCACAAGGTGGCACAGGTATCTGGAGTTCATTTGCAGTGGCGCCCATTCTCTCTTTCTCTCTTTCTCTTTCTCTCTCTTTCTCTCTCTCTCTCTCTCTCTCTCTCTCTCTCTCTCTCTCTCTCTGCCTCTTTCTCCCTCTCCCCCTCTCTCAAATAAATAGAATACTTTTTTAAAAAGTCATTCAAAGTCCAAATTCTTCCACGGAGATCTTCAGATTTCAAGCATAACCTACAGTATAAAATATTGTTCTGGTTTCATAGTAAATTTATTATTTTTATCTTAATAATAACTATTCAGTCACTTAAAGGAAAATTGGAAAAGATGTAAACTACATTTTAATACTCTTTCATTAAATATATAGAGTATATATTTATGTATATGCTTCACAAAACTTTGTAAAATTGAATAATTGTTATATTCCAAAATACTTTAAGTTATTGCCTTAAATAGATGGAAAATGATTCCTATAAAATGTTACTTAAAACTATTTCTTTTGTTAAACCGGGCGTGGTGGCGCACGCCTTTAATTCCAGCACTCGGGAGGCAGAGATAGGAGGACTGCGGTGAGTTCAAGGCCACCCTGAAACTACATAGTGAATTCCAGGTCAGCCTGGACTAGAGCGAGACCCTACCTTGGGAAAGAAAAAAAAAACAACCAAAAAAACTATTTCTTTTGTTAATGAATTCATGATCTCTGTAGTTATTCTTCTTCAATACTTGCTTTTTTCTTTGTGCTTTTAGTGGTCAAAGGGCAAGTTTTTCCAGTAAATACAAGTTTATGAGCTGCATTATCTATAAATAAAAACATAGTTTAATAGTTGAATTATTTAACCTGTTGTTAACTATATGTATGGATGACAAAGAATTCAAATTAAAAACAAAACTTCCAATTAAAAGTATTTTTAAAGAAATATATTATTTATTTGCAGAGAGAGAGAGAGAGAGAGAGAATATGCCAGGGCCTCCTGCCATTGCAAATGAATTTCAGATGCATGCACCACTGTTCATTTGGTTTTATGTGGGTACTGTGGCATCAAACCTGGGCCTTTAGGCTTTACAAGCAAGTGCCTAAATAGCCAAGTTATCTCTCCAGCCCCCAAAACTTTCAGTTTTAATGACTCTATCTTTGTAAAAGGAAGAAAACTCAATATGTGGTAAATGATATGACTTGCCTCAATGAGGAGAAAATATCCTTTAAAATATTCATCTCCAGGATTATCCTGTTTCTGTCTCCCCTTTCCCTGAGGAGAGCTGGGCTCGCAGATTTGTGCTCCTGTATCTGGCTTTTACTTGGTTCTGAGGATCTGACCTCAGGTCATCATGCTTGTGTAGTAAATGCTTACCCACTGAACAATCTCCCCCGACCTAGTATTCCTATTACATCTCAATAAGTGATACCACTGTTCATCTAGCTGTTTAAGCCAAACAGTTAATATTCATGCTGGATGAGTAATTTTCTCTCTTTCCTAATATCCAGTTTAATCAGAAAATTCTGATACATCTGCTTTTACAACAGATTCCAAGTCAAACTTCTGCCACTATTTGGCATGAGATACCATTATCTGACCATATTAATAGTTTAGCAAAGTTTCCTTGCTTCCACACTTATGCTCTTAATATAGTGTCTACATTAGTCAGACAAGGAGATAATTCTGAATTATGGGTAAATCTTTAGAACTACTACCTAGAACCTTAAGACCATAGAAGCATTGGACATGGAGGTACAGAACCAAGAAGAGCCCTTTGGAGTTCCTTCAGCCTGGAGCTTTTCTCCCCTAGGGCGATGGTTTAGTCAGACAGGTAAAACAGTAGTTTTTCAGATATTTAGATTATTTTCTATCTTACTGAAATATTTATGAATTTCTTAGAACAATGCTACACAATATCACTACCAGTTTCAATGGGCTATTTAGGTTAATTTAAATGAAATAAATTTTAAAATAAGCCAGGTGTGGTGGCTTACACCTTTAATCTCAGCACAGAAGGCAGAGGTAGGAGAATTGCCATAAATTCCAGGCTAGCCTGAGACTACATAGTGAATTCCAGGTCAGCCTGGGCTAGAGAGAGACTCTACCTCGAAACCGCCGCCCCCCCCCCCAAAAAAAAACCTCAGCATACCTAGTCACATTCTCTTTACACTGTTTCATTTTCTTTTATTATCTGTTCATTATCTCCCCCCCCATAGCTCTGTTAGAAGTTTCCTGGCAGTGAAAATAGTTTGTGTCACATTGTAGATGCATAATGAATATTTGCTGAGTACAGTGAATTCATGAATAGTTGAGGTGCTTCAAGACACTTAAAAAGAGATTCAAAAGGCATCTGTGTAAAGTTTCTTAACTTCAGAGAAGAGTCTAAGCCCAGAGAGTAATTAGAAACTATATATTACAGATCACCTATACATGTATATCAGGTGTTATGTTAAAGAGATAAGAATCTAGGAATTATCTTAAAAGAAGTCTCAGATTTTATGGCTAATAGAACCGATGGCAAAGCAGTTGAACAGGCATTGCCTGACAGTAATTTCTTGTTTGTTTCTACTATTAGACTCTTGGATCTATAAGAGTAGGAATACAACTACTTTTTGATTTCTTAACACTAAACATAGAACCTAGTACACAAATAGAAAACAGGTTTTTTTTTTTTTTTTGCTTTAAGGAGCAGATGAACAAATTACCTCTAAGAGGAAGATGTGACTTATTTAATTTTAAATTTCAAGTTAACTAACACATAAAAGAATTCAAAAGCAGAGTGGGATGTAGCTCAGTTGGTAGTGCTTGCCTGGCATGTATGAAATCCTGGGTTCCATCTCCCAGGCCACATAATGTAGGCATGGAAGTACATGCCTATAATCCCAATACTCAAAAAGGGGGAGGCAGGTAGATCCAAAACTCAAGGTCATTATCTCTTATATACTAAGAATCAGTACTCTGTCCTACTACCACACTTTAAAAATATTTTCCACCTCAAAGCAAAACTTTTGATTTCATAAAACTTAGGTAAAATCAGAACTGGTTTTTGTACCTTTATCACTCCCCACCCCACCTCCCCACACACCTTTTTTGTTGTTGTTGTTTTGTTTCTTTTCCTTTTGGTCCTGAGGATTGAACCCAAGACTTTGTGTATGTTGGGATAGCATTTACCACTGAGCTGCATTCCTGGTCATCCCTTTTCTTATAAAGCTCCTTTTGTGAATAATACACTTTCATCTACAAAATGAAGTATTCTAATGTTTACCTTACAGAGTAGATTCTTGCAAGGGTTCGTCTCTTAGACAGTCAGTTTTAATCACTAGAATAATTTTGCTTAGAATATAATTATCTTAATTTTATTTGTTTTTTTGCTTTTTGGGGTAGGGTCTCACTCCAGTTCACGCTGATCTGATTCACTATGTAGGCTCAGGGTGGCCTTGAACTCATGGCAATCCTTCTACCTCTGCCTCCCAAGTGCTGGGATTAAAGGTGTGTGACAGCACACCTGGCTTAATTATTTTCATATTCACAGTTTCTAACATTTAGTAAATGCTCACCAAAACAACTTTCTTTAATGATGATTATTTTAATAATTATATAAATAAATATATTTTTTATTTCACATAAGCATTTAAAAACCACCAATTATTCCTTGAAGAAGCAGCAATTTCTCAAGTTTTCACCCACATAGATGTTATAAAACTTGTTGCAAGAGTTAAAATAGAAATCTGATATATAGCAGAGGTTAATAATCATGTAAGTAAGATAATAAGCTAAGCTTATTCTAATAATAAACTAAATAACAGTGCCAATAATGCAACACATTTTGTTGATCACATTATTTTATTATTTTTCAGTATCATATATGACCTCAATATATCTGTTTACTTAATGTCCTCTCATACTCCTGAAACCTACAATGGACAGGAAAATGTGTTGTTTCCCATTGGTATATGTAACATGCCTAGTACAGGTACATACCCAGTAAATGTTTACAAATGAATACATAATGGGTATTGTAGGGATAATTAAAACCCACTTTCTCTCTCTTTTTTTTTTTTTGGACGTGAGGGTTGGCTTTTTTCAAGGCAGGGTCTTAGTGTTACCCATGCAGACTAGGAACTCATCCTGTAGTCCAGGTTAGTCTCTCAATCACAGTGAGCCTCCTATGTCCGCCTCCTGAGTGCTGGGACTAGAACTTTGGGCTAAGACCCACTTTCTAACTCCACAAACCTTTTTTCATACACACAGCTTCCAACCCACCCCCAGAATAGAAGCGGGCTGGAAAGATGGCTCAACAGTTAAGTGAGCTTTGAGAGTCAGCACAAGGCCTAGAGACAGCCAGAGTTCAAAAACCTGTAACCCCAGTCTTGCAGGGGAGCAGAGACCCAAGAATCATTGGGACTCTGGCTCAAAACAAGACCAGGAGGAAGAACAATGGAGTGGGACACCTTACATTCTGCAGGCAAGTGACCCCCTCTGCTCTGCAAGGGCACATATATGTGCATACACTACGCCCCACACTCCACTCCACACACTACATTCCATATGCACATGTACTCACAAAAAAAGAAGAAAGAAAAAAGAGAGCAAGCATGCCAGCAAGCAACCAAGCAAGAAGAGAGAAAAAAGAAAGTATATTAAAAAAATCCAAGTTAAAAATACTTCCTAGGCAGAGGTAGGAGGATCACCATGAGTTCAAGGCCACCTTGAGACTACATAGTAAATTCCAGGTCAGCCTGGGCTAGAGTGAGACCCTATCAAAAAAAACCCCACCTCCTGAAGTACCTAGTTTGTTAGTACATCTAAAATTGTAAACAAATACACAATGGTGAAAATAATTAGTGCCATTATTGATTACCTGATGCTGAATTTGAAGTATACTTTAGTTTGGAAGCACTATTTTGGTCCTCTATTATCTTCTCTCTTTAATTAAAAACAAATTAGGGTTATTTCCTTATCTTTCAATTACTTTCAAGAATCCTCAAATTATGTTTAAAGAAAGTTCAATTAATTGTTCTGTAGAAAAATACAACTGGTTAGAAAAGGTCATCATATTTGTAGTAACAAGTTAATGAAAGGTAACATACTTCCACATTTTTTGGCATAGTGTATAGAGAACAAGGTATGGTGTTTAGAATCACACAGGCTAAGGGTTAAACTCAGCTTTGTTAGTTACCCTTGAGGGGCTTTGAGAAGGCTACTTAAGGTGTCTTGAGTTTTATTTACATCATTTATGACCAGAAAATAGCATTTCTGTTTCCTGGGATTCTTGTGGTAAAGATTTCAAACATGAAAAGAGGTAATAATGTTGCAGTGAACACCCTTTTCTCTTTTGCACTTCCACAAATGACATCACCCTTGATTCTTTCTAAACAGTAGGAGAGCAGGAGCTACTAAAGGATCCAGCTCAGTCTTGGAAGGCTAAACAAGATGTGAGCAAGGAACAGAATTGAAAACCAAATGAGAGAAGAGAATTTTCTAAATTCTTTTGCTTGATAATTAGAAAGTTGCATTCAGTAAACAGGAAACATTTTTCTTTCATATTTCCTTTCAAGCTGATATTGTCCAAACAATACTTTCCTGCTTCTGAATGAACTTTTGGATAATTTTTTTACTAATGCTTTTCAAGAATTCTCTAATCCACAGTAATTCTTAGGTAATAAAAAGTCCACTGTTTTAGCACATCTCCCAAATCTTATCACATAACTTACTTGACTTCCACCTCTGGTCTGACTTAGACTCAGGTCAACAGTGATGGGAAAGCAACCACAGGTGTTTCCTCTCTGTTCTTTCCCTTCATACTTGGATGTCACTCTGGTTTCTCCCACATTGGATTAGTAATGGATTACAAATATTTTTCCCATTGTCTTTTCTTCATCTTCTCCATAGTGTCTCCTAACTTGGATTTTGAGCTTGAATAAATTTTCTGTAAGTTACTTCAAATTCTTTGAGGCTAAATTGTGAAATTTTCACAATGTGCTTCAGTTCTCTGAGAATCGTTCACAAGTTCTCAACACACTCAGGAGAAAATAAAGATCCCAGCCCTCAAGGCCATTCACAACCCAACTGTAGCCACCTTCTCTGCTGTCTCGCTCACAAACTCTCCTACCATTCAGTACACATGCCCCAAACCAAAAGCTCCCTCCAGTCATGTTTCTCCTTAGTCTTTGCCATCTTAATAAATGGCAATTCTATCTTTATTTTTTGGTAAGAGACTCAAAACCAAGAAATAGCAGCATCATTACTTCAACATAATAGTAACAGTCATTATTCCTTCTAATACAGGGTTACTTTAAGCAAATCCTAATGGACTCAGTGTTATTTGAAACATTTACATAAATAATCCATTGTTATTAGCTCCCTGGGGCCATCAGAGATCTATCTGTTCTGAAGCTTTTACAAAGCTACAAGACTAAGTAATCAGTTTTAGAAACTCTTAAAGCAGAGCCAGAGCAATGGCTCAGCAGTTACAGGCACTTGCTTGGCAAAGCTTGCTGGTCCTGGTTTGATCCCCCATTACCCATCTAAAGCCAGACTCACTAAGCAACGTAATATTTGGGGTTTGTTTGCAGTGGCAAGAAACCCTGGCACACCCTTATTCATTCTCTCTCTCTCTTTCTGCTTTTCTTTTACTCAAATAAATAGTTTTTTTTAAAAACAAAGTACTACAGTCAGTCCATTAAGGCAAATACCCAAAGTTGTTTACCAACAGCCAGTTTGACTGACAATTTTCTACAAAGCAAAGCTTAGATATACTAATTCAGTTTTAACAAATAATTTGGATACAATAAAAATGTACCTGTAAAGATTTATAAAACATTATTATTTATCTATTTATTTATCTATTTTGGTTTTTCAAGGTAGGGTTTTGCTCTATCCTAGGCTGATGGGGAATTCACTATATTTTCTCAGGGTGGCCTTGAACTCATGGCAATTCTCCTACCTCTGCCTCCCAAGTGCTGGGATTAAATGTGTGTGCCACCATGCCCAGAAAATGTTATTTAAAAAAAAAATTTTTTTTTTGTTTTTTCGAGGTAGGGTCTCACTCTAGCCCAGGCTGACCTGGAATTCACTATGTAGTCTCAGGGTGGCCTTGAACTCATGGTGATCCTCCTACCTCTGCCTCCCGAGTGCTGGGATTAAAGGCGTGAGCCACCACGCCCAGCTAAAAATTTTTTTAATATATATATTTTAAATTTATTTTCAAGGAACTGGAGGAGGAGGAGGAGGGAAAGAGAAAGGGTACACCATGGCCCTAGCTGCTGCAAATGAACTTCAGATGCAAATTCCAATTCATGCATCTGGCTTTAGTGGGTACTGGGGAATCGAACCTGGGTCTTTAGGCTTTGGAGGCAAGTCTCTTATCCACTGAGTCATTTCTCCAGCCTAAATAATGTTATTTTATAGATCTTCTATCACAGAAAAACTATAGAGTCAGATTTGACTGCTTTTATTCACACCTCACCATTGGGTTCATCAACAGAGCTTATTAGTTTTATTTTCAAAATGAAAAGCCCAGGTTTTTTGCCCAAAGGCCTTGTTTTGGCTATGTCCTTTCCTCCTAGACTGCTCCCTCCCCATGTCCTTTCCTCCTAGACTGCTTCAAGATGACTTCCTGGAGCACCCAGGATTGCCAATCTCTGCCCTAACAAACCCCCTAGCTCCACGTGGCTTTATTGTTCTCCATAGCACTCATCAGCATTTAACAGCACAATCTACATATTTCTTTACTCCTCTTTGCACTGGAATGTCAAGTCAATTTGGGCAGAGATTTAGCTTTCAATCAGTTTTATTCATTACCGTGTTCCAGCAATCAGAACACTTTTGGCACATTTTGGCACTTTGGCACACTCCCCAACAAATATTGGATGATTGGTGCTCAATTGAGCTTGTGGAATGATAACCATACTTGTTATATAACGTTTAGAATACAGGGTTTTCAAAACTTTAAAAGTGTTTAATTCTTACATTTTTCTATGGCACTTTTGATGGTCATCTGAAGAGGTACCTAGGAAAGGAAAAAAGATTAATCAGTAGATTAAAATGGAAATAATTCAAAGACAAACCAGAGGCTAAAATTATTGCAGGTCAAAATAAGTATTTCTTAGACTGGAAGAAGACCTCATTTGGTAAAGTGCTTGCACGAGGACCCGAGTTTGATACCCAGAACCCATGTTTAATCCAAGTGCTAGGAAAGTGGAGACAGGAGGATCCTTGGGACCCACTGGCCATCCAATGTAGCCTACTAGGAGAGCTCAGGCCAATGAAGACCCTATCTCAAAAAAAGGTGGCTGGGTGGATGTGCCTGCAGAATGACCCTCATGGTTGTCCTCTGGCCCACACATAAAACACAAAATATTTCTCTCCAACATACACAGTGACTGCACCCCCCCCCTTTTTTTGAGGTAGGGGTTTGCTCCTCTATCCCAGGCTCCCAGGCTGACCTAAAATTCACTATATAGTTTCAGGGTGGCCTTGAACTCATAATGATCCTCCGACCTCTGCCTCCCAAATGCTGGGATTAAAGGCACGTGTAAAGAAAGGCATGTGCCATCACACCTCGCTATTTTATATGCGTCACTTAAATTAGGTGAAAATGTCAAAATAAAAAGTATTGCAAAATGCTATGAGACACAGAAATATGTAAACTTGTATCTGAACAGTGCTTTAATTCAAAAGTGTTTTTATAACTATTATCTTAATATTCTTAACAATAATCATGTTAGTCAAATATATCAACTGAATATCCCCATTATACATATGAGAAAATAATAGCTGGCCAGTTACAAAACAGCCAACTAGATATCTACAACTTAAACTGAGGTCTCATGGTCCTTAGTCCAGAGTACCAAGTATCCCAATGTGCACAGTAGTAGGTTCATTAGTCAAGAGACTTCCTCCCAGTCAAGCCTGTACTTCCTCAGGTACACTAGGATATTGCTAGGATAGAAAGAACCACGGGAGAAGTCACACTTCTGAGGAGCTTACATCCTTTAGCAGCTATAAAACTTGGCCTAGGTTAGATTAAAACTTCAAAATCCCAACCATTAAGGAGAAGTGAAGTAAGTGAATGGTACCTTCTAAGCATTTCCCTGAGAAGGGACTACAGAGAACACTGATTAACATCTGCTATCTATGTTGATTGATAGCTACCCCCTCACATTTCTTCAGATGGTCCAGGCACAGCCCTCTCCCTAACTAAAGCAACAGATCACTTAAATCAACATGTAAGGCCCAGGGCTTCTGTTCAAATACTTGGGAAAGAGAGGATTTTCTTACTGGATTTAAGGTTGTGAGTGTATAAGACTAAGGCAATAATAATTTCTGTATGAAGGGATGTGATTGAGAGTAGAGCTAACATAAAGGGGATTGTGGACTGACTATTAGTTACTTGGAACCCTGAATCAAGCTGTGTGGTTTGATTTACTGCTGAACGTTGTGGTATATGTGATAATAAATGGTCATTTTAACTTCATCTAGTTCCATTAGGTTCTTTGGTCATTTTAGTGGACAAAAAAAAAAAAAACTAACAAAAACACTGGTTAAAATGAGAAGCTGGTTTTTATGTGCTGGTTATCAGCAAAGAAGTTGCCAAACTGAATATAACACGTAAGAGAAAGTCTTCAAATACTGTTAGAAATATTAATATCCTGGCAGCTAGTCACTCTCCCCAAAGGGACCCTTAACACTTTGTTTAGTTCTTTAACTGACATTTGCCCTGCTAAGAGACAGGCTTTAGGTGAGCTGAGCCAGGCCTAGGGGTGTAGGCATGTAATCCTAGCTAATTTGGAGGCTGAGGCAGAAGGATCATAGGATATCTTAGGCGATTTAGTAAGACCCTTTATCAAGGTAAAGAGGGTTACGGATATGGGTCAGTAGTAGATAGCTTACCTAGCATGCCATAAGGCCCTGGGTTCAACCCCCAGCACTGCAAACAATACAAAACTGATAACAAAAGAAGAGGTAGGTTGGCTGACACATCCATTCTTACTCTACTTTTTCATTTTTCACTTGCTTTCTACTACTGTAGACATCAGGAAAGAAAAGTACTTGGTTTCATGCATACATATGATCCAGTTCTGGCTAATAGGCCTAAATAAAAAAGTCTGCTAGAGAATCTCTAGAAGAGTTTTTGCTAAAAGGAGATTAAATGTGGCTACTACTATATTTTCATATTCTCTTTTCTAGGCTATGAGGCTTAGAGGTTTAGCACTTATCATACAAAACAACATACCTGGTAAAAGAGAGCTACAGAGGTTCTAGCATCTTTTTTGTTATATTTGTTATGTTATATTTGTATTTTGAACATTATAACACAAATATAAAACACAAAGCACCCAATGTTAACACTGATTTCCCATTTAGATATTGGATTTTTTTTTTTTTTTTTGGTTTTTCGAGGTAGGCTCTCGCTCCAGCCCAGGTTGACCTGGAATTCACTATGTAGTCTCAGGATGGCCTTGAACTCACTACAATCCTCCTACCTCTGCCTCCCGAATGCTGGGATTAAAGGCGTGCGCCACCATGCCCAGCTCAGATATTGGATATTTTATATCCTATTGACAGACTCTCCAAAGTTTCATCATTGCTTTTAACACTATTGTTTACCAAAATCTTCATGAAATTTAAAAAGCTGACATTAAAAGTAGTTATTTCTTTTTTTAAATATGTATTTATTGTCCATAATGAGTTACATTATTTAGTGGGCAAACAATGAGTTATCCCCAATGCCCCCCCCCCTCATCCCCAGTCAGCTGGATATCCTCTTCCATGGATCGTCTGGATCAGTCCTTGTGGCAGGGGACCATGGGTAGTCTAGTACTCAGCCTGGTTCTCTTGACCCAAGTGTGTTATTACTGAGGGGTGCCATACCTCTGGATAGTCTCCCCCACCACGGCTCGCACAGTCTTTCCGCCCCCTCTTCTGCTCAGTTCCCTGAGTCGTGGGTGAGTATTAAGGCTGCTTTAATGTTGTGAGCTTAGGGATCTTTGTGTCAAAAATTGTTGGTTTCTGACACCCTGGCTTATCCTGTGTTGATTGAATGGCTGTGGCTGTGGGTCTCTTGTTCATCCCGTCATTCTCTGCGGGATTCCAAATGGATCCTCCACGATATGGCTGTGGTGACTCATCTCTTGCTAGGATCTCAGCTACCTGCCTACGGTCGGATGGTAGGATTAGATGGGCCCCAGCTCTCTCACTGCATCCTAAAAAATACAAACACATTCTCCATTGGGGGGGGGTGAGATCAGTCTAGGTTAACAAATATACACAATTCTGGATTACCAAGATTCTATTTTTAGTAGCCTACCCGTCAATCACTACCATAGTGCATCTTTTCTTGTGAGCCCAAGAGTATGGGATCCAGTGCAT
The DNA here is from genome assembly GCA_004024765.1 of Zapus hudsonius. NCBI lineage: Eukaryota > Metazoa > Chordata > Mammalia > Rodentia > Dipodidae > Zapus > Zapus hudsonius. Next base: position 28,096 of record PVHP010021421.1, read on the forward strand.
ATCGCCCTGAATCCCCAGTTCCAGTCAAGGGCTCCCCCTCCCTAAGTGGAATATTTGGCCGAATTTAAAAGCTGTTGATTGTCTCCCCCAGGCCCAGGCTCCTCCATTGCACGAGTTCTCCTTTCTTGGTTTGCTGTTCTCTCCCAGTAGAAGGTATAGTCAGTCTATTCATGGCCACAGACTATGTTTAATGCCAGTGGTCTCTGTTTACTCCAGCTTGTGCAGTGCCTTCCAGCAATACACTAATTATCATCTGGGGGCTGGTTACCATTCTGGACCTTGAAGGGTTTCTCGATGCTGATCGATGGCATTCTGTGGTTTCTTCAGCAACAGGGTTTTGCCTCAGGCCTAGGGAGGGCATTCAAGGGCTTTGACAGAATTGTCTTGTTTTTGGAACCTCATGGGTCACTTTGGCCAACAGCTCAGTGAGGGAAGGAACTGGTGACTGGGACCAGGGGTTGTCAGACTGATCAATTATTCACAGGCTTAGACTCTCCCCTACTACTCATGGCCCCTCTTGCCAGTTGATGCCCACTACTTGCTCAATAGGTCACAGTATGCTCGTGAGAATTTTATGTTTTTGAACCTAATTTGGTTTAGCCTCATGCTTAAGCCGATCCCCTCCCCCCATCCCTTACCCCTCATTCATAGCCTCTCACTTCTTTCTACTAGTCTGCGTAGACTTGACATTTAGCCTGGTTAAGGACCGCATAGGCATTTGATTCTCTGATCTTTTGTGTGTTCACTTAGTAAGATCTGTTCAAAGTCAGACCATTTTTTCCTAAATTTTGATACGTCATTTTTCCTTTCAGCTGAGTAGAATTCCATCGTGTAAATATACCACAGTTTTGTTGTCTATTCCTCCATGGATGGGCATTTGGGTTGATTCCAATTCTTGGCTATTATGAATTGAGCTGCTATAAATATAGTTGTACAAAAGTTTCTGCATTGAGATGTGACATCTTGCGGGTAGATGCCTAGTAGAGGGATAGCTGGGTCCATTAGTAGTTCTATGTCCATTCTGTCTAGGAGTCTCCACACTGCTTTCCATAGTGGCTGAACAAGTTTGCAATCCCACCAGCAGTTAATGAGGGTTCCTTTTTCCCCGCATCCTCGCCAGCAATGATTGTTGTTGGTTTTCTTTATGATTGCCATTCTGACCGGAGTAAGGTGGTACCTCATTGTGGTTTTGATTTGCATTTCCCTGATGCTTAAGGATGCTGAGCACTTTCTTAGATGGGACAAGACCATTTGTGTTTTCTCCTCTGTGAATTCTCTGTTGAGATCAGTGCCCCATTTTTTTTTTGTTCAAGGAGAGAGAGAGAGAGAGAGAGAGAGAGAGAGAGAGAGAGAGAGAGAGAGA
>PVHP010021422.1:0-29567 GCA_004024765.1 Zapus hudsonius
AAAACAAAGGATGAAGCTGCGAAAATTTCTTTCCCAAAGAAACTAAAGATAATTTCAAGTTCATGACATGAATTTAATTAATTCTCTGACAAATTTGATCCAGTATTTTCTCATATTTACAAAATGTCAGAAGTACCATGGCAACACTCAAAATTTATGATAGATCATACCCTGTTTTGTTAAAAAGAAAAAGAAGAAAAACAAACACTATCAATAAACTACATGAAAACATTCCTCTTTAATCTCTATTAAACCACTTTCTTATTTCTTTTCACTATTTAACATTACAATGTGTTTCAGATGCTTTGTTTTCCACATTATAGAGTAAATGTATCAATGGTATGTATTCCTTTTCCCTTTTCTGGGAGTGCATTGCTTTTCTTGGCACACACACACACACACACACACACACACACACACACATGCACACACACATGCACACACACAAGTTATATATATATTTATATTTATATATATTTCACTTGCACATTTTGTATAGATATGTATGTGAATTTATTGCGATAATCTTGACATTTGGATTGCATAGAAAACACAGAATATCGGGCTGGAGAGATGGCTCATCGGGTAAGGCACTTGCCTCCAGTGCTTAGGGCCCCGAGTTCAATTCCCCAGGACCCACATAAACCAGACCCACAAGGTGGTGGCCCTGGTGTGCTCTCTCTCTCTCTCTCTCTATCTCTCTCTCTTTCTCTCTCTCTCTCACTGCTTGAAAATGAATAAATAAAATATTAAAAAAACACAAAATATCAAACCTAATATGTAATTATTAAGTAATTTAATAAGGAAATATTAATATTAAAACCAACATTAACAAACCTTTTGTAATTATACAAAGAGTATGCATTAGGTAATTGGATAAACATGAATAAAATTTTACAATTGCTAAAACTTTTCAACAATATTTTCAATAAATTAATTGGTTTTATATTTAACTCTATTCAATGCTGTACCTGCCTACTTCCATCAATATTTTTTTTCTTTTTTATGTTTATATTTGCTTAAAATTACATATATTAACACAACAATATGCTCAGTATCATAGGTTCTTAGATAAAGCCATCACCTCCTGGCCAACATCAGGTGGACAACAGCAACAGGAGAGTGTGCCAAACACTGGCAAGAGGAAACTGGCTAGAACCCCCAGAAGCCCTTCCAAAATTACACAGCTCCACCAGGGTGCTTTCAACTTGGGATGGAGCATTTAGAACACATTCCCGTGAGGGTGACACCTAGATCAAAACATCACATGAAGGTTTCCTCCAACTTCTGGTCTGTCATGGTTTGATCCAGGTGTCCCCCACAAACAAAGATCCTCAGATGATGGCAACTGGGTTTTACAACCTAGCTAGAGCTGTGTTGTTGGAGGGTGGGCTTATGGTATTATAAACCAGCTTCCCCTTGCCAGTGTTTGGCACACCTTCCTGCTGCTGTTTGCAGCGCTGTGGCAGAGGTGATGTCCACCCCTCTGCTCATGCCATCGTTTTCCCTGCCAGGATGGAGTCGCCCCTCAAGTCGTAAACCAAATAAACCCCTTCCTCATGAGCCATGAGCAGTGAGCTCCAGGAATACTCTGGTCTCAGCTCTTCAGTGCACTGGTTTGCATGGTCACACTCAGCTGTTTATGTATGTGCTGGTCATGTTGGGGAATCAAAGTGAGAGCATATCAGGCCCTCTCTGTGACTTACACTTTTGCGGCCAGCCTTCTGACACACTGAGCCATCTCCTTAGGACCTAGTGGAATTTAATAAAACATATAGTTTAGTATGATTTGAACAGTAATTAAAATAAGCCAAAGCACCTGTACTTGAAGGGAATATGGTTACACTGTGCTCACCATTAGAGACAAAGCCATATCCTTCAATGTGATGTTTATTACTGTCTGGGATCCCACATCCTCTTTCACTGAATGTTAATTAGCACCTTTCTCTTCTTTGATCTATGTGTAAGGTGCAGGGTAATATCCCATCTTCATTAGACCCCTTCTTCATTGTAACATCTGTTGCACATTTAGACTCTCCCAGGAGGTCTAGCTGTAGATCAATATGTTACTAAGTCATATTAAGATATTTCTATGCTTTCATATCTAGAGCATTATAAAGTCAATGCTCACAAAGGACTAGGATGACAAAGTAGCAAAGGACTAGATACCAATACCAGGGATTCAAAATGTGCAAGAACTCCAAACCCAGATGTGTATATGTGTATCAGTCAAACATTAGTTGAAATTACTGGTTATATCTTTCCAAATATGAATAAAATCTTACTGTGAGACAAGAGAATTTAAGAGAGAGAGAGAGCAGAAGCAGGGAGAGATGCAATTTATTTGTTGAAAATGTTGTACACTGAAACTTTGTCTTTCATCATCTCTGACACTCTGGTTCACATTTGCCTCATATTTCCCAAAACATGGATATTACTTTTGTTCTTTACCTTGACCATTTAACACCATTGCAGAAGATGAAGCCTGACTCTGCTGTTCTTTAACCTTGTATGTCTAGAATTTCATTTTGCACTTTCAGGTTTATAGTTGAAGTGCTATAACATAAAGAATAGCCCATCTACCTCAGGTGCCAGCATAGATGGATGGCTTGTCTTAAATGATATATATTTTTTTCAAGCCAATTGAGTGTCTGATTAATTGAAGAGGGAAAATTATTGCAAATATTGCTAGCATGCCATTTTTCTCTCTTTATTTTATGTGACTTGCTTTTGTGGAAAATGTGTTTTTGATTCAATTTCTACCTACATTATTTTGGTCAAAATACTACGTGTAAGGTTATTTGACTCTGTAGAAATTGAGAAGCAATATAGGTGATAATGAGCAGCATGAAATCACTGGAACAAGAAGCAGTAAGTTACTGGAAATATATTGTTACTCAAATCAATGATATCTATACTGCCAATACTGTATAAGGCTGCTAGTGAGTGCTATTAGATAAATCATAGAGGCAATTAAAAATTCAAAAGGCAGTTATAAAAATAATTCCAAGTACAGAATGTATATATGTATGTATATATTTATTTATGTTTACTCCATATGTGTGTCCACATATATAAGAATGTCAGGAGCTTCTCCTCTTTTACTTCATCCCCAGAGCTATTAAGTGGGGCTGATGCATAGACACTCTCAGAAAGTATGTGTATTATGAATGTATGGTTAAACATTCTTTTTAAACACATTTTTATTTATTTATCTGCAAGCAGAGAGATATAGAGAGAACAGAGACAGAGAGAATGGATGCACCAGGACCTCTTGGCCACTGCAAACAAATTCCAGATGTGTGTGCCTCTTTGTGCATCTGGCTTTCTGTGGCTACTGGGGAATCAAACTCTAATGATTAGGCTTTGCAGGCAAGTGCCTTGATGACTGCTGATCCATCTCTCCAGCCCGATTTAATATTCTTTTAATGTCCTTTCTAAAGATTCTATTTTATAAAATAAAAAAGAAGTAAATGATATTTTTGAGATCTAAAAGTTGACATCAAATCAAGAATAAAGTTTTATTACATTAAAATAGAGGTAAAAAGAGCAGTGTTATTGGAATCCAGAGATAACTGGAAAACACTCAATGGCCAATAAATTATGAGAAGATAGGTCACCAAGAAGTGCTGGGGTGCTATTATGCACTATGGTGACTGTATAAAGCAAAGTATTTTTAAAAGCCTAAAAAAATGGATTTTGAATGTGCTCAACACAAAGCAATACTGAATATTGGAGAAGACAGCAGACATGTTTATAGTGACATTGACAGTAGACAATAAATAAATTAACTGAAATTTTTCATGATATCACGCATTTATGTATAATTTTGCATCAAATAATTCAAGATAAAAGAAAATGTAGAACTTACAATTTCCTGCTAATTCAGTCTGATCTAATTGATATCATTTCATATAACAGTAATTTGTGTAATTACCATCACTGAGGCTTCCCCAAGCCCTGTAGTTTCAGCTCTGATAACACTGTTCCTGTTCACTAGTGCTGTAGACCAGAGGAGGAGCAAGGCCAAGTGCTCCTTCTTTGGTCTTCCAGGGTCCTCTATGTCCTTCCCAGCACCATGCATTCTGAGAGTGGAAAGAAGGAATTTGTTATGAGGCTTCTTGTTGACCTTAGCACTGTTTCAAAATCTCATAGATCCGTGGTCAAACCAGTGGAGAATCACTGTGTATGAAAGCGATGCCTGATCAAACATCTGCCTTGGCTTAAGCTGTTTGAATAATACCTTAAACAGTGTGGTGTAATTTATCACCATACCAGTAGCTGAGATGTTCCCTAACTTTGGTTACAGACAATTTGGCAGTTACCTGGCTGTCTTCTAGCAACATCCTCACATAACTGAGTTGGGGCTCTAGTTTCTTCTCTTTCTGTTTCCAGAACACTAATCATGACACTACGTTTATAACTTCACCTTACCCATCAACTTGGTAATTGGGATTTAATGTACAAATTTTAAAGAGGCACAAATATTCAGTCCCTAACATCCTAGAGCACTGTATTATAACTACTAGCAACCATCATATTAAAAAACTGATTTTATATATATATATATATATATATATATATATATATATATATATATATATATATATATATCCATGCCTTTGTGTTACAGGTGCCTTAAATATATATGTTAAACTAGAGAGGCACTATGACAAAAGGCATAAACCAAGATTATTCCAGGCACACCATGAAGTATTCTATGATAGTCCTGGGGGCTCGTGCCTCTAATCCCAGTTGTTGAGAAAGCTGAGGCAAGAAGATTCCAAATTCAAAGGCAGTCTGGTCTAAAAAGTGCATTCTTGATCATCCTAGGCAAATTAGTGAGGACTTACCTCAAGTTAAAAGTAGATAGAGAGCCAGCTCCATGGCTATGTGTTAGAGTGATTGGCTGTCATGCATGTGGCCCAAGATTCAGCCCTCAGCACTGAAAGAAAAAAAGAAGCAAAAGTGAAAAGTATCTTATAATGCCCTTGAAGCCCATCTGATTATTTATAGTCTATAAGAGCACAGGGTACATATTAGTCAGATCATTAGGAGATAAGCCAAAAACTGAACAAATGTTACCAATCTGAGCCCACCTTTTAAAAGTATGACTCATTCTGACAGTCATTAAAGGAGCATCATTTGTTCAAAAACATCCTGGCCCAGATCGTGAGAAACTGTCTCAAAAATAAATAAATAAATGAGAAGCAAATTGAATTCTACTTAGGAAATAAAAGTTTCTTGCCTCCATTATTGAAGCACCTACAGTTTATCTTTCTATGGTATCCTCTACATTATTCATGTAATGATAATCCATAACATAATTAAAGGTGTGAAATATATTTCTTGGATTCTTTGCTTCATGGTGAAATGGATGATCCATTGTCTTAGTTTTGAATAGATGTCCCCCAAAAGAATTAAAGGTTTATTAAACTTGTAAATTATCTCCAGCCAGTTCTGGCTAGAGGATGTATGTCACCTTGGCCAGATCCTAGGGTTCAGCCCTAAAGCATTTCTGGGGTGGGTCTGGAATTCTAGCTATACATATGCAAAAAGCAGTCTGAGCTCAAGCCTGGAGTTCCTTTTGTTAGTGAGGAGTGTGCTTGCTTGTGGTGCTGGTGGTGGACTTCTGTCTCTGTCTCTACTTGCTTCTGTGAAAGGGGGCCAGCCTTTTTCATTAACTTCCCCTGGATCTGTCCAATAAATATTTTCCTCCCCAAATCGTGCCTGATTTGGATATTCATCCCAGCTGACTATGACATCCATATTATTGTATGTTCCAGGAATTAGTGAAATGAAATTTTGTCTTCTTTTGATTTACAATAGATTAAACATATTATCTCAGAAATTTATAGATTTTGTACTTCATAATTTCTACCTCATATTTAATTATAATAATTTATAATCTGGATTATACTGACAATTCCTTCATGCTATCTAGACATGCTATGACCCTTGAACTCATAAACCCACCCAACACAGGGCCATTCAACATTCCTTTACTTCTATCAGTGGTTGCTAAGGAAGGAGGAGTGTGATAATTGTTAATGGTTATCAATTTAGTAGCATCTAGAATCTCCTAGATAATGGCACACTGGCCATGCCTATAAAGGATATTTTTGAATAGGTTAACAGAGGTGTGAAGACCCAGCTTACCATGGGCTGCCACAGTGCATGGGCTGTGGTGTGGGGCTGGCTCAAAAGGAAAAGTCTAGCTGGGCACCAGCATTCATACCATTCTGCTTCCAAACTGTGGATGAGATGTCACCAGCTGCCATGTTTTCCCTGCCATCCTGAACTTACTCATTGTCAGGAGTTTGGAAACACTTATCAAATAGTGAGTAATAGAGGGAACTATTCTCCTCATTAGTGATAGAAAGAAGAGGTGGGAGGAAGGTATTAGAAGGTCAGGTTTGATGTCTATGACTAAAATACAATGAAATGTATACATGTATGAAATGAGAAGAGAACACATAAAAGAGAAATTGATATGAGGTGAATGTTTTAAAATGGTTTTCTAACTAAATTTCTATGACATCAGAAACAACCACATAGTTTAATCAATGCATACTATTTCCTAAATTTGTATACAAAGCATGTTAAAAGTAATCTATGAGCAATTGCTCAGCTGTTAAAAGTGCTTGCTTGCAAAGCCTGATGGCCTGAGGTTCCATTCCAAATTTCCCAAGTAATGTCAGATGCATAAAGTGGTGCATGCATCTAGAGTTTGTTTTCCGTGTCAAGAGATCCTGGAATTCCCTTTCTTAATCTCATTCTCTCTCTCTCTCTCTCTTTCTCTCTCTCTCTCTCTCTCTCTCTCTCTCTCTCTCTCTCTCTCTCTCTCTCTCTTTCTCTCTCTCAGTCTCTCTCAAAAAATATGTAAAAAGTAATATATAAAGTGAATCTGAATAGTCACAGAACCTAAAGTATTACTATACCCATATGCCTCTTTTTCAATTTATATTATATTTTACATGTTTTCCAGTTCGATTGCATGTTATAAATTCTATAGGTGTTGATATTCTGTGAAGGTTTAAATGAAAATAATTAAGTATAAGTACTGAAAATGTGTAAATATTTACCAAAATTTGCAGATGTAATACACATACCTTTCCATTTATATTCTTCCACCTATTTTAAGGATAAGAGCATTGGGGAATAATAAAGTATAAATTATTTAGATAAACTCTGTATGCATTGTGTTCAACATCTTTGAGATTGCAGCAAGAATCTCTCAATGTACATACAAAGTTGTTGAGTGGTATCTCCACACTAATTTTCAGTGTTCTTGTTTATTTGTGTTTAAGTAAGTGGTCCTCCAAACAAATGTTCCACCCTCCTTTGTGTATATCAGAAAATCCTTTATTCCCAGGATTGGCCAAGAAAATACATTCACAGTATCAGATAGAAGTTATTTAATCCATCCAGAATGATGTATGTAAAGATTAAAGTGAAAATAATTCAGAGGTCACTGTGCAATAATTAATAAGAACATCACATTTAAGAAGGCACTTACATATTCTACTTAAGTTAATTTTTGACTCAAATGAATTTATTGTACAAATGCCCAGATCTGCCTAAATTGAAAGTAAGGGCTAGAATGAGAGTTAAAATGCTATCCTCTCCCCACGCCTTCAGCAGATTGAGGTGATTTGTATCTTGTCATTTGTGTAACTCAGCACTTCACAGGAAAGGAGAGTTAGATACTCATTTGAACACTGTCTACACTGTCTCATTGACTTGATTCATACTTCTATCCTTCTGGAAGATGAGAGCTCAGGAGTGAGACAAGGTGGTAGAGCCAACAAATCTGCAGTCTGTAATAGATGGTAAAATGTTGGAAAATCAATAAGATTCTGACTTTTTCATGTCACAAAAGTATTTCCATCAGCCTTATTTGTTTACTTCATTCAATTTAATAAGAAGGAAATTGGTTATGTTTTACGACTACCCTTGATTGTCTTAAGTACACCATATAAAAGGTTTTCTTCTTTTATTAAGAAAAACTCTTCAAAACATTTATAAGTGGATTAGCCCAGAGCATGGTGTTCATTTTTTCCACATGCCAACCATTAAAAAAAAAAGTTGTTTCTTCATCTTCAATGTCAAATTTTACTGTAGATTGTCTTGCTAGAATGTTCCCTGTGTCCAGGAGGTAAAGGGTCTCATACGGTAGCATCATTGGTTAGAAGAGAAATACTTAGGGGCAGGGTGGACTTCCCTAGCCTTGCCTATGATATATCATTTCTACCCAACAAAACTTGGCAACTGGAGTCCAGTCTACTCTAGTAATACAGGTTTGCAGTGAACTGAGACACTGAGCTGGTGTTCACTGTGCCATTCAGAATGACCTTGACAGCTGAAAGCCAGTGGTCACAGAGCAGCAGAGCCCACACTGGATGTGCTCTCCTATCCAAGGCTTGCTTTCAAGGTGATTGTCCTATTCTTAGCTGTAAGGGCTAAGCTTCAGCAGGCTGGATGAATAAGATAGAAAAAGACAAGATGTGTGTGTAAGGTTATCAATAACACCTTCTTGAATTGAAACTTGACTGGTGTGAAAGTTGCCCAAAATTGTGAAAGTGTCATAACCTTTGTATTTTATTTTTTCACCTGGAAAATGGGGACACTATTTGCAGCTGACTTTAAAGAACCATGATGAGACTTAAATAAATGATTGAAATGAGATGCTTAAAAGCGTACCTGACATGGTATCTTCGTTAAATAATAACATTATTACTCTTATTTATTATCAAGAAACAGTTCTATTAGTTGTAAGACCCACTTGTCAAGTGGATGATTATATCTGCTTGCAATGAATGAATGACTCATTCAAGTCATAAATCTTCCATCAGGAACACAGGTGGGTATAAGTGGCTATCTTATTGCTTCTCTTGACACCAATATTTATTTATGACAACTTAGAAACTTCATAACATACAGCGTTAATATTACCACAAGACAAATTCTTCTGAGCTTGCAAAACAGCTTATGGATGGTTGTTTGGGTCTGATTCATTTTTTTATGTTACTACACATCAACTTCCTGAGTAATTAGATTTAAAATACATTACGGGATTTCTTTTATCAACATTCTCAGCATCTCCTATTTAGTGTCCTTTTTTTTTGACATTTCTTATTTATTTATTTGCATGCAAAGAGAGACAGAAAGAGAATGGTGGGAGTGTCCTTTTGTTGAAGGACACTACTTTTAGTTTACAGGAGGAAGGTGTCATTCAAAAACCAGTCAAAAAGTGCAGAATATGCTTTATGAAAGAATTCAATATCAAACATAGAAAGCTGGTTTCATAAATGTCTGTTTTGCCTCAATAACCTTGATAGCTTAATTGTTCATTTCAACTGAAATAAAAATAATGAGTAAAGTAAATTGATTTAGTCCGAAATCTTCATGTTATTACAAGAGCCAGGTGCAAAAAAATAAAGAACTAATATTTGAAATTTCCCCTCAACCAAATTACCATTTTTCATGCCCCCAAATTCTTCCATTAACTGTCAGGCCCTAGGCATCACCCTCAGAAAATCTGACATGAATGCTTCTGTCTGTAACTTTCATTGAAGGTATTGAATGAAAAAGACTCCCAATATCTTTTAAGTTGCTACATAATATGGATGAGTTCTGACAAAACTACTAATTCTTGAAAAGTAGAGATAAACATAGCAGCTAAGCTTCTTAAACTACAAAGAATTTTTCAGATCCTGATTGAAATCATTCATCATGGATTATCACACTTCTAAGTAGATTTATGTATTCAACTACCCAGATTAAAGACTAATTATATCTCTTTACTGCTAAAATAAGTTCTGTACTGCTTAGTAACATGATGAGCTTACTGAACACAGGACATGAGTGGATTCTTGTCTTGAATTTTATGGAAGTGAAGATCTTCAAGGAAGAGTCAGATATTAGAACTTGCAGGTTGATGTTATTTTCATAATTTTAAATTTGAGTCGGGTCTTGTGGTACAAGCATGTGATGCCTGCTAAGAAGGCTGAGAGGGCTTAGACAGGAGGCTTGCAAATTCTATATTTCAAACAGTGATTTGAGGCCAGTTGTAAGAGCATAGTAGTGAGATCCTGCCTAGTAATTTAAATAAATAAATAAATAAACTTTAAAAAAAGACATGGTTCCTTCTTCAAAGAAGAATAGTTGCCTAGCACACAAGGACTTAGACCAAATCCCTTGCACCACCACAAACAAACAATAAGTACGTTAATTTTTACTAAAATTATATATATATATATATATATATATATATATATATATATATATATATATATATATATATATATATTAAGGGATTCTTTCAGGGTTGGAGAGGTGACTCAGTAGTTAAGAGCACTTTCCATGTAGGCATGAGGGCCTAAGTTCCAAGACACCTCTGGGGTTTTTCATCCTCAAGATCCAGACTGGGCTATGCCATTTATGCCTGCAATCCCGTCCTTTGGTGAATGGGGACCCATGTTACCTCTCACCTGGCAAAATCAGGCAAGCACCAGGATTGGTGGGATTTCAGTTGAAGTAAGACCTGGCTGACGAGTACCCTGCATTATTTGCTAGCTGCCAGATGAGAACATGGGGCACCACAAGGACATTCTGACAGGTGAATACCTGCCTCCTACCACCCCCCCCTGCACACACATAGAGCAAATGAAACAAAATATAATTGAAAGATAAAAATTCATATAATTTGCCTATTTTTTTCATTAGGACCTGTTTTAAAAAGGCATCTGAATATTAATTGTTAAAACCATAATACTAAACTATAACATTTAATTTCACAGCTTAAATTCTTAAAATTATACTAAATATTCAAGTTGCTTTCTTTTACTCCTCTTGTGGAAAATCCCATGTCCTTATCCTAAAGTATTTACTTTAGAAAGCATGTGGCAGATATGTAACACATATTTTGAATACTATAATGACTTAATAATTGTATATTTTTATTGCAGATGTAATATTGATAAAATAATGTATTTTTGCATAAAATTGTGTTTAGTGCTACCAATTCTCAACACATATCATCCATTTTGTTTCCTTGTTGAGAATCTGAGTTTGTATAGTGGGGGGTATCTAAGTTCAGGAAGTCATTTATATTGCAAAAATAAAGAAAAAACCTTGATAGTTCTTTGTGATGAATATTTTGATGGATCTTACCGTTAGTGCCATTGTTTCATCAACTTCAGTGAGCTAAGCATGTTTCCCCTCGGATATTTCTGTTTCCTCATATTTTAGGACTGATTTCAAGTGGAAGGAAGTAAATTCCATCATCAGGAAGAAGCAGGGTTAGTGTCTCCTCAACCTGCTCATCAAAAGCTCTCAAAAGCTGTACGCTTTGAATATGACTGATGCAAACAGATCCAGAAGTGGAAGTCTGATTGGGTCAATGCCACTTTTCCTTCCCTGTTTATTTACTGTACATAGAAGTTGACTGAGTGTCCATTCATCCAGAGAAATAATCCAAGTTTACGACTATAATAAAAATTTATCAAAAACAACTATAGAGTGGTAGATTGTAGTATGAATCTACAATCTTACCATCTCATAAGAAATATGTATAGTGAATTATACCATGTTGTATCCCTTGTATACTTATAGCAAAAAAATATAAGATTTACAACTTAAATAATTAATGATATAACCATAATGATTTCATTTTCTAATCCTATAAAAGGTGTCAGAATATACTGTTTCACTTACTGCTTGTGTATTCACATGACATGAGAACTATGATAACATTATGGAGTCTGTACAGACCCAAAAAATAGGAACTTGAACTACTCAAGTATTTAAAAAAATAGTCTTTACTTGAAAACTTTAGGGTGTTTTTGAAGTTTTTTTTTTTAATTAAAAGACTTTTTTCCCTTCTCTGACCCTGCTCATTGTCATATTCATTCATACCTTAGTTTATTATTATTTTAACATTCATATTTGAAAAGATTTCTTAGTGTGTCAATGTCTGGAATCTTCACATCACATGTTTTCATTATTGTTTTTTCCCCAGGGGGTATAATTGAGGGTTTTTTTTTTCATTTTTCAATATAACAAACTTTATTAAAATTTACATAATCCTCCCTCAAAACCCTCTTTTGTCTCCAGCCCTACTCACCTCTAAAAAAAATCCTCTTTCTTTCCTATTTCTTCCTTTTTTATTTTCTCTCTCTTTCCTTTTTCATTATCTACAACAACCTGTTGATGGGCCCAATACAATGCAGGTATTGCATAAGTAAGAACAGTCACATCACAGTGAGGCCATGAATCAAGAAGTGCTTTGTGTCTGGAAGGTAGAGTTCCAAAGCACACCTCTCCATTCTTTGGCTCTTACAATCTTTCTGTCTCCTCTTCCTTGAGAGTGAGTGTATCATGGAAAGGTGTCACAATGATGTCTCATTTAGTGCTTGTGGTAGTCAGCTATACACTGCTGGGATGAACATCCAAACCAGGCAGAGTTTATAGTAGAAACAGGATTTATTGGAAGATTACAGATCTAAGCAGAGAGAAAAACCACCACCAATAACTCCAAAAGCTAACACACTCAGGAAGCCAAACAGTTCAGACTGCTCTCTGCATACCAGGAATTCCAGATCCACCACCATTAACACCTTAGGGCAGGACCCTAGGATATGCCCACAGTGACACCTCCTCCAGCCAAGAGACTTCAAACAAGCTTTTAATAAAATTTATGACCAATTTCCCTGGCAGCTCATGCAACACCTTCCAGTGCTACACATGCTACACATCTGAGTTACCATTTTGGATCTAACAGGATCTCTTGAGGTTGTTTGATGACATTCTGTGATTTCTTCTTCAGCAATATTGGACAGAGAGGAGGGAAATGGTGACACCTTCACAAGAGTTGCTTATACAATGTATATACTTACTAATAATAAAGGTATTAATTTAAAAAAATAATTCATGAATCTGTTGGGGAACATCTATTCAAACTACCACAGTGTGGAACACTTGGAAAACCGCTAACTCTCAGCATTTTGTTGAGTTTTGAGTGTCCCCATTAGTCACCACCATCGGAAATGAGAAATTTCTCTAATACAAAGTGAGAGCAGGACTACTGTAGGAGTTTAAACATAATTATTTGAGAAAATAAAGAGAAAATTTGTGGTAATAATATATCCATGTTTCCAAGCACCAGTAGTAGTTTTATCCCTGGGGCTTTTTATCTTCTCTGCTGTATGCTTTGGACCAGAATGCCCGCTCCGCAATTGAGCCCCACCAAAACTCGAGAGAGGTTGGTTGCTCCCATAACAGACATGCCACTATTGCACTAATAGGAACATCTTGCATTGGTGGCCAGTTGTGTAGCTTTCTATGGTCGACTGCAGATGAAGTCTGATCCAGGCTTTTCTCCCCAGAAACATGCATAGCACATTCACTCACCCTGAGCCCTAGCCAGCAGGCAGGAGGCTTCCAGCTAGGACCTAGCTTGGTTTCTCAGAACCCTGCAGCTTAAGCATTTGGTGCCTTCAGCAATGGGGTCTTAGCATTTAGTTCTGGTAGCCCACAAATATCCTTGCATTTTGGGGGTGTTCAGAGTCCTCCATGACCAACAACCTTCTCAGAGGTATTTTACCACTAGTACTGATTTTTTTCTGTAACAACCTATGCCTTTTGGACACAGCAGGATCCATCCTCACAGGACATTTCTTTTCAAACTGTTTCCCTTTGATTAACTTAAATAATTTTAAATTAGCTAACAAAGAAACCAATTTTTATATGGCTGATGCACTACATCTTCAGTCTTGATTAATCCTCCTTCCAAACCCTCCTGTCCTCCATCTCTCTCTTCTGACTGTACTTCAGGTAACATGGGTTTTTTGATGTAGAGTTCAGTTAAGACCAGGATTTTCTTAAACTTTCTAAAGTACCCAGATTATACTTTCTTTTTTCTGTGCAGAAATTTGCATTTGAGAATCATTCATAAGAAAGGCAAAAGCAAACTGCAGGAAAAAAATAAAAATAAGCAGTACATTTGATGTCATTAAAGCAAACATATAAAATGAATTCAGATGATGAATTCAAAACACATAAATAAATCATGGACACATGTTCAAAATAGACGTGGATTCCCATGAAAATTTTTACAGCTTTGCATCAGTGAATATTTACATTTCCAGGGTAGATATAAGTAAGTTCTGTTCTAGATTGCACAAAATAATTTTTTTCCATACTTAGAGAGACCATGGATTTCCATGCCAAGAATTAGGCAGGTTTAACTTCTTCTGAGACCTGTTTCCTTGGCTTCTAAGTACCTGAGGCCTTTACTGTGGCCCCACCCTGTGCTCCTGGTTTACCTGTATCTCCTTGTGACCTAACCTTTTCTATACAAAGTCATCACTATGACTCAATGAGGGCACTTCAAGAAACATTGTTTTACCTAAATGAATCTTTATATCTTTTCTATATTTATCTATCATTTCTCTGTCCATAATATATGTATGTATGTGTGTATGTATGTATGTATGTATGCATTTATCTATTTATCATCTATTTATGTATCATGTATCTGCACATCATCTTTATATCATCAATCTATTATGCATGTATGTATCTATCTATGTATCTGTCTATCAATCTATCATCTATCAGTCTATCATCTATCTATTATCTATCTATTTATCATCTATCTAATGTATCTAACATCTCTTCACCTCTCTTTTTTTTCTTTATCTTTCTCTTCTCCCTACTTCCTAATTCTTTCTGCTCCTTCCTTGCTCCCTTCCTCTGAATTGTCTTTCTTTGTTTTCTTTTTTGCGTTTTTGGTCACATTTTGCTATTCAATCCATTTTGTCATTTAACCCAAGATTCTCCTGCCTTAAGCTCACAAGTGCTGGAATTACAGGGGTGATATATCATACCAAGAAAATAATGTCATTTATGGAATTACTACTCACTCAGAGGTTTCGAGTCAGGAATAACATACATATTTTGAGGGTGAGAGTATATTGTCATGATAGACTCTGTCTCATATGTGTGTGTGTTTATGTGTTTGTGTATGTTTGTGTGTGCATGTGTATGTGGGGGGTGTATGTGTGTGTATGTGTGGGTGTGTGCATATAATTTCAAAATGTAGGCAAAATGATTCAAATTAAAATCCAACACTGATACACAGGTAAATCATCTAAAAAGGACATGAGCCGCTAGATATTATTTTCATCCATGTAAATTCAAGGGAAAATTTTCCAAATTCATTTCTATGATACTACTAGTAGCTTTGGATGAACATAGTTGAGAAAAATATATTTGTAGTTAATTATTTCCATGCTAGGATTGAAAAGCCAATGCCTAGAGCACAGACTGGCTTTCGTATTTATTTATTTTTATCATAAGTGATTTTTATGTCTTTTGAAGTATAATATCAAATTAAAATTTTATGTTACATTTCATTGCTTAAGTTCTATATAGTTGCAACATAAAATATGTGTATATACAAACTTACTGTTTCATCTTGCTTTTTATTCTGATTTTTCTCTTGTACCCATAAATTATTTAATATCATTTTCTTTTTTTTTCTATAACCAAGTTGAAATGTGTTGGAGAAAGAAAGAAACAATATTGAGAACTAGAATAGTTTCTTGCATTTTTACAATTACTTTACTAATACCAGTCCATATGTCTTTGGTGAGAAATTTGTGATGTGATAGGAGGTAACACAGTAACATATTGTTAACTACAAATTCCATGAGTTGGTGTATTAGTCAGGGTTCTCTAGAGGAAACAGAGTTGATGGAATAGATTATAATAAAAGGGAATTTATTAGGGAAGATTACGACAGTCCAACAATAGCAGTCTGCAGGCCCACAGGTGAAGAAACCAGTAGCTGTTCAGTCCACGTGGCTGTATATCTCAACAGTCCCAATCAAGCCCAGAAGTCCTGATGGCTCCCTTGGGTGCAGCTGCTCTTCAAGTCCACAATGTGAGGCCAAGGAAACTGGGTTCCATTGTCCAGGAAGGGTAGGAAAGGAAGATTCGAGTGCAAGTCATGGACAAGCACCAGCAGCCAGCAAGCAGGGAGCCAAGGAGAGAATTTCTTCCCCTTTATATAGCCTTAGATGGGGTTTTGCAACCCTTCCCCAGACCTAATGGCTTCCTGAGTCTCTGGAATTTCCTTCCTGCACTGCACACACAGGAAAGGATGTTTAGTTCTAGCTTCTTTGAGCTTCTTTACATCCTGCCCCTTGCTGAGAGGCTGCCTTCCTGTAAACATCCTCAGACAAGATAATTAAAGATATCAAGTTGATAACAAAACCTAACCATCATAGTTGGTCTGAAACTACACCTCACATTTTGAATCCTAAGGTAAATGTCTGTTGCTAAAATGTGTAAAGAAATATGTTTATTCTTAATTCAATGAATATTGTATTTACAAAGAAAAAATTGTCAATTCTAGCAATGCAATCTACATACATATTTAACATCAAGTCAACTATATTTTACGTCTATTCATTATTGCCCTTTAATTTTTAGTAGAAAGAATAAAAGGATAAGAATGCAGTGCAAAGTGTATAGTGACATGATAGATTCTGTTGAGTGGGATATGAAAAAGAATGAGAAGATATATAAACCTTATAATAGAATACCAGATTTCCAGCCATTCCCACAGATGGCTTTAATAGACAGGACACCTTTATGTAAATTGTGCATCAGATGACACAGAATAGAAAGCTACTTTAAAATACATGAATATGCATGTAATTAGTCATTCAAAAATAAGTAGAGCCAATCAAAATTTTATAATTTGAAGTATCCTTCCAGGAAATGTCTGTGTTCTGATGATGGTGAATAGTGTTTCAAATGAAAATTAAAGCTAAGCCAACTGTAGTGTGACAAGTTTATGTGACACAGGCTCCTTTCCAAGGAGTGTGTCTGGTAAATTTGTGCTTTTAAGTTAATAAAAAATTTATTATTCATACCATAAAGAAATGTATAATCACTCTCATAGTTCTCTGCAACAGTATGTCTTTTTAGTTGAAGGATTGGGGTTCTTACCTAGAGTTTCCAATAATTTCAGCTGACCATTGCCTTCCTTCCAAGAAAAAAACACCCAGTTTCAATAATTCATTCCTTTTTTAATGAGCAGTTAACATTAAGTTGAAGAAGATGTTAATTGCTCTGATGGGGCTAATGAGGGAAAATTGATATGAAATAGAATTAATCAATATAGGTCCATGAAGAGCTATCATCAACCCACCAATCTATGTATCATCTATATATCTATAAATCTGTCATCTATCTTATATATACATACTTCTCATAAGCATGAAAGTCTATATATGTGTGAGGGAAATAAAGAGGATGGAGGAAAAGAGAAACATATCTTTAAAACTCTATTCAAAGCAACGGGCAGATTTATACTACATAAGCATTAATGGAGGACAGTATTATTTTTCATTTCAGTTCTATTTCCTTAATGCAGTTTTGATACTTCTTATACACTTATCACTGCCTTCATGATATCTATACTTTGATTTTTCTCAAGAATGACAGAAGATTGTTCTACTTTCCCTGGTGTGAGTATCAATTATTGCAGTAAATTTACACAGGGGACAAGGTTTATATGTAAGTTTTGGAAATCTTATGCCTGAAAGAAGTAGAAAATGTAATTTTTGATATTTCACATATAAATCCCATAAGTATGTCTGCCTCCATGATCCAATTATGCTTTTTTAAAAATTTATCTCATCTTTGAAATCCTCACTTATAGCATCTTCAAGGTAAACTTTGAAACTCCCAGAAAGGGAATAACTTGTCCATTTAACAGCCTTCTAGAGAGAAAAAGCTACTGATAGAAAAAACTTGGTGTTTGCCTGTCAAGTTCATAAATTGTAGCTGTAAATAGTGACCGCTAAGTTTGGCCAGTATCAGAGTTTTCCTCTTCATCATGAAGTGCATACATCCCACTCTGAAAGAGGTCACAAAATTTTCAGAAGCACATGCTTTAGAAAAAGTAGCTGAATTTTCTGAACAGAAGAAGGGCAGAGATTTGACATTCACAACAGAGCCTCCACAGTAAGACATGATATAATGATAATAAGAGAAATATAGTTGTCGGTATCAGTCTAGGAGAACTTGTTTAATTTCATAGTCATGCAAATCAAATAACAGATGCACTAATTTTTCAATTTACATAAAGTCATGTTGGATTCCAAAGGACACAGACTATTGATCAACACTCGATAGAGAAATTGGAATGACCAGGAATTAAAACACAGTAAATCAATAGATTGAAATTATTCAAGTATTTTCTCCAAGAATAATGGGTTTTGGTTTTTTAATTCATTCTGTCTTTTCACTACAAACACGCAAACAATAATCATGCCTAAATATCTCTAAGTGATACCATAAAACTGAGTCTTTGGAGACATTGTGGGGAGAAGATGAGATTAGAGTTAAAATTCTAAAATTCTGTAAAATTCTGTAACTACAAGTTGATAAAATGCAGAAACACATATAATTGGTGAGAGTTTGTTAATTGAATAGCTTATAAGGAAAAAATTCTTCACAATGAAGAAAGTAGTTTACTCTGCATGTATAGGTAATTCATAGTATGATTCACAGAAATATAAATTTTACTTAACAGAAGAAAGAGCATAACCTCTTTCTAATAATGAAATTCTTGGTCATCTCTCCTCAAAGGAAAAGGAAATATAGTGAGTTGAAACAACTGAATATTCCCAAGAAGCTTCATTTTAATCTAAGTGTTTCTGAGGGCTATTTAGAATACAGGTTCATTCAGTAGGATGTGAACTATGCTCTCTAATGCACAGATAAGGGTTCCCAATCAAAACCAAGGTACACTTTACATGTCAGGACAAACGCTGTGTTTTCATAGTTTTTACATAATTGCCACTGTAAAAACGGGTGTTCCCTGTGGTGAGAGGGAAGATTGTGAGACATGTTCATATGAAGTTGAATTTGATTGTATATATAGTAAAATAAGTGACAGTTTTGCCAATGTCATTTGTAACTGACTCAATGACATCTTTTCATAACAGTGGCTTCCCTGAGACTGTAAGCCAGCCCTTTGACCATGTATGTCCAGATGTAAATGTTCCCAGAAAAAAGTATCCAGTTGCTTTCTTCTCTGTCTTTTTCCATATTGGATGGGATCTACGCTATAACATTCTTTTTGTTCCTTTCCACAGTACATATAGTAGGATATTGGAAAAAGATTAGTTTAATTTAAACATATTTAATTTATTACAATATAACTAACATCAACATCATGTGATATTAATAGGAAAAGAATTTTAGGAAGAACCAACTGCATTCAAATATTTTCTTCAATGATTCAAAAGACTAAAATTAATTGTATTATAAAATAATAAAGTATTAGACAATATTTCAGAACTACTGAGTCCTCAGAAATTAAGAAGTATTATAGATAAGTAGCTTCCAAAAATTAAGGTAAACTTAAAAACAAAACAAACAACAACATCAAAAAACTGTGATCATCCTGTAAGAATGTTGTAGTCAGCTTTCTAGTTGCTGCACAGAAAGAACCCAAGCAAAAGCGGCTTGTGGAGGAATGGGTTTATTATGCTTACAGACTCAAGGGGAGACTCCGTCCTGGCAGGGAAAATGATGGCATGAGCAGAGGGGTGATCACCTCCACCACAGCACTGGAAAAAGTGGCAAGAATGTGCGCCAAACACTGGCAAGGGGAAGCTGGCTTATAACCCCCATAAGTCTTCCCCCAACAACACAGCTCCATCGAGGTTGTAAAATCCAAACTGCCATCAGCTGAGAATGGATCTATCAGAACATATTCATTTGTTTGTGGGGGACACATGCATCAAAACATGACAGTCCACCCCTGGCCCCCACAAACTAATAATCATACATGATGTAAATACAATGCATTCAGCTCAGCTCTTAAGTCTTTACAGCTTTCAACTGAGCCATAATACCAAAAAATAAACCCGTAATGGCACAGAACATTCACACTGCAAAACATGAGGCACAGCAAAAACAGATTGAACCAATACAAGATTTAAAACAAGCAGGGCACTATCAATCTCTAACTCCAAGTTCAATGATTCTAACCAATAACAAGTCTCTTGGAGATTCAATTCCGCCCCTCCAGCTCAGCTACTCACAGTCCAGGAAAACCTCCTCTGGTGCTGGCAGCTAGCCTTGGCAGCCATCCATAGTCCTGGAATTCACTGGGTCTCCATTGCAACCCACAGTTCATCCTCATGGCTCCATTGGGCTCCATGCAGGCAACCTAGCACACCTGCTTCACACACCGATGGCCATTTTTCAAAAACAAAACTGTGTTGCAAATCCAATGACCCTCTCTTCTTGCATTTGTTATATTCCACAGAAACAGGTGGGCTACCAATTTTTAATCCAGGAGGAAACAGAGCATTTAGTTCCCTTACTTCAAAGGATCTGCATTCTTCCTATTCCAATGAAGACAAGCTGGCCCAATCTCAATGGTTGTCCTCTCTCCAAAAATTGCATGTGAACGGGCAGCAGTTTCGACACAAAGACCTTTTCTTTCTCTGCCATCTCCATCTGCTCACACCATTCCACCTTAATATAAAGCAACCCTGCACGGGTTCCCAGGACACAGGCAGGCAGAATGCAGCAAGCATCTCACACAAACTGCTTCTGGCACAGTCCTGACCAAGTTCTTTTTCACCCTCATAAGCCAAACCTCACAGTCCATAGTTCTCTTTTCATTCAGGCCTTTTAATTCTGACCAGAATGGTTCATCAAGGTGTACTCATAGCACTGTGTGTGTCTCTTAGGCTGATATTTCAAATCCTTCCACATTCCTTCTATAGATCACTTCCAGAAGACCAAAGCCACAAGATAGGGTTCTAGCAGCAACAGACCCCACATCCTGGTGCCAAACCTATTGTAGTCAGCATTCTAGTTTCTTTGCAGAAAGAACCCAAACAAAAGCAGCTTGTGGAGGAATGGGTTTATTATGCTTATGGACCCTAGGGGAGACTCCATCCTGGCAGGGAAAACGATGGCATGAGCACAGGGGTGGACATCACCTTTACCACAACACTGAAAACAGTGTCAGGAAGGTGTACCAAACACTGGCAAGGGGAAGCTGGCTTATAACCCCTATAAAACCGCCCCCGGCAACATAGCTCCATCAAGTTTTTAAAATCCAAACTGCCATCAGTTTAGGATCCATCTATCAGAACACATTCAGTTGTTTGTGGAGGACACCTGAATCAAACCATATCAGAAGACATTGTGCTGCCTCCCCATCATCTTTGACAACTGGGATCTGAGAGATCCTGGGGCCAAAAAATGTGATATGGACCAGGATACATTTTATAATTAATTTGAAAACTCTTGCCTTAGGGTAACATGAGTTTGGGAGTCCTTTGTCAATACACTGATAGGTCAACACACCAATAAATTTAGTATATTCCTAGATACTAGTCTAAAGAATTTAAAGAATTAAAATTCATAGACCAGTGAGTATGACTTATAGGGGTTTAATTAGACTAAAAGAAGGAAAGAAATAAATAAAAAGAAAGAAAAGAAGCCGAGAGCTCCAGCTATGAAGAAGGCAGGAGAGGGTAGAGAGCTTATGTATCAGCAGGGCCCCCTCAAAACTTTAGCCCCAATGGCTGAGATGAGGGAGGTTTACCAGAGCAGTGACGTCTCTGCAGGCTCAGGATGGATGACCAGCCAAAAGATACTGTGTCCACCTGATAGCCATTTATTTATAACCATGTTGTGGTGGACTTTATCCCCAGATTCAGGTGAGTATGAGAGAGGTTGGTGTGGATTCAGTGCTTGCTCAGGAATAGACCAGCCATGATGTCAAGTTTTGGGGCTGAATTTAACCAACTACAATTCCAGGATAAGATTTAATCCTTAATTCAAGTAAGGAAAAATCTTTCCCAGGGAGATTCGTTGTTTATGGGCAAACAAACAAACAAACAAACATGTAACTATGTAACATGTAAACATGTAACTATATAACATGTAAACATGTAACTATGTAATTCCTTTAGGCAAGAGATAAGAGGAAGCCTGACCCTTCTCTGATGTCCAACAAAACAGTGACTGTAAAAGCCAGCCCAAAGCCTTCACCTGCATTTTATTCTTTCAAGACTGGGTCTCCCCAAAATTCCTCATTGGGATATTCAACAGTAGTCCATGCCTCTGGGCTTGATAAATGATAAATTGTGACAAAAGAACATCTCTTTCTAACCTATTGTTTAGCCATAAGAAAATCCACATGGCTTCTCTTCTGCAAGTTCCCAGCCCAGAGGAGCTATTGTATGGCCTGGAACTGCATGGATCTGTGCATTCCCAATGTCTACTGGCACGTCTGACCAGGACAGACATTCTGTTTCTCTCCAGGGTACACCAAGTACTCCCTAAGCTTCATAGCTTTACAAGGGGAAACAGAATATTTACATGTGTTAAGCAAGACAAAATGAAACTGCCAATTTGAGATTAATGTTTAATTAAAAATCAACAAAGCATAAAATTGTGGCTGTGAGGTATGATTCAATATATATAATCAGAGATCTCATAATGTATAAACTTTTGATGTATCATTGACTTGTCTCAATAATAAATCAGCCCCAAATTAAGGATGTTATTGAGTGGATTCTCAAGGCATAAATATACCCAAATGTCTATGTTTGAATCTATTTCATTTTCCTTCCTGTCTGCTTATATTGCATTAAATGTGTTTATAATAAAATACAAATCTTTAGATCTTAATTTGTTCACTATCATAGAAACACATGTTTCAAGCAGAGGCTATTGTCCAGAATAAAGTGGCATCCCTGAAGTAATTTGTATTTCAGTCCATTCTCCCACTTTTTATTGTAAATTATACATTCTGTTTCTGGGAAACAGAAGCCATGCCCCTTATCCAAGACTAATGACCAATAAGATGAAGAGACTGCAAGGAAAGAATTAATTAATCCAAAATGATGTTACCTCCTTAATATGGAGGCTACATATTTTAATTATCAATGTTATTCCAAAATAAAAAGATAAATTATACATGATAATTATTCTTAAATTGAATTCTTATAGTCTCATTTCCATCCTGAATTTGAAGAAATTATGAGAAATTTTTAAATATATAACAAAATTTCTTTCAGCTTAACTAATTCAGATTTTCCAGAGATCCTGAATTCTTTCCCAATTAGCAAGGAAATGTGTGTCTCTTATAATCTGCGATCATAAATTCTGCTTTAAAGTAGTTTCTATTTCTCCCATTTACCATCTCTGTTTCCTCAAATATTCCTTCTCAAAGTTCTCCTGTGCTGATTGATGCTCTGCCTGATGAGTACCAAGTTCATATACAATTATGTCAGAGACCGCCTCTGCCATTTTCTGGTCAGAATGCGAGTCTTATTTAATTTGTTGTCATTGAAGATTGGTGACCAGTAACTCTGATAGCTAAGAAAACTTCAGGCTGAGAGAAGTTATTGTTGAACGATTGTTCTCAGTCCGCAAACGGAGGGTCATTTGCAGCAGCATGACCTTGACAAATGTCTATAAGTCAAAGAATGTCTTGCTGTAAACACTTTGGGGTGTCAGGCCTATAATACACTGCACACATAGATTGGATTCCCAGCAGGGCTGTGCTCACTCACACTTCTTGCCTCACGCAAGCAATACCAGAAAAGTTACAGTTAGTGGAAAAATTCTTTCTGATCGTACAAAATAAAATCTTACATTGCAATAAAGTTAAACTTGGAGTCATGGGACTGAAAATTGTGAGTCAAAATTTGCACTATATACTTCAAAATATGTTCATTATTTGGTTTTCAAAATAAATATAATCAGTGGGACTTGTAATCCTGAGCATGGCGAGTCAGGCTTCAAAATAGCATGAAACCATTCTTTTAAAAAATTGTGACACAAGTCGCCTCTTCTGATACCTTAGACCCAACTGGATGCACAGGAAGAGATAATTAGCTTTTGCACCCTCTGGATGCTGGGTATTGTTTCTGCAACCCTACAGGGTATTTGCTTTTACCACCCTCTACCTCGATTCTGGTCAGGTTCTTTCATTTGAAACTTAGTTACATCACACACTTCCTTTAGAACTCTTAACATTTCCAGCAATAAGCCCTTCTTAGAAAATAATTTCATATTTGTCAAATGAAAAAAATAGGATTTAAAGACTATGAATTCATGTGAAAGGCACTCGTCAGCATTAAAACAGTATAAATAGTTTCAGCATAACTAGTATTGATCACTGAATGAGTCACAGCTGTCTTCTGCCTGAAAACAGCATTGAAAGGATCATTTTATTTCACTTTGACAGCAGTTGAGGTAAAGATAGAATAGTTTTCTACTTAAGTTTTCAAAATCTCATATGTAATCATGGGTTCGGGACCCATTCTTATCAGAGTTTCATGAAGACTCGGGTTTATTCTTGAGGAGAACCAGAATGTGATATCATTTAGGTCTGAATTGTGCATGTGTCTTTGCTCAAGTCAACAAGGTGGGGTTTTGAATCACATATTCACGTGTTCTGAGTTGCTGGCACCAGATGGGAATTCTCAATATAGAACTGTTATCAGTATTCCCAATCTTATCTCCTAAAGGCGGCCTCTGACAGAAACCTCCAAAGTCTTAATTTGTGAAATTCACAACAAATTGAGTTTCTTTCTTTTAGTTGTGTACACTTCAGTACCATTTCTATTCTATTTAAAGCTTTGGTGTGAATGTAAATAATATTGAGAGAGACAGAGAGAGAGAGAGAGAGAGAGAGAGAGAGAGAGAGAGAGAGAGAGAGAGAATAAATGAATAGGCATGCTAAGGCCTCTAGCCACTGCAAAGAAACTCCAGATGCATAGTGCATGGGCCACTGTGTGCATCCAGCTTTAAGTGGCACTGGGGTCACTAACACTAATCAATAGACTCTGCCAGCAACGGTGGAGCCATCTCTCCTGTCCCCATTCTCAGGTATTTTTTAAGGTTAAGCTTCCAGCCTAAGTCTTTAGCAGCCTGCTGGGGGGAATTTGATTCCAACCCACAGGAATGGAGAGAAAAGTTTGAGCTCTAGGGTGCTAGTGTTTATTGACTGTATTTTTGTTAGCTTTGTTTTGTTTTGTTTTTCTCTCTGCTTGGATGTTTGGAAATAAGCAGCTTCTACCAGCATTAACACAACTTCCCCTGGATCTGCAAGTTTAAAATAAATCCCTTACTCCAATAACTGTGCCTTTTGGAAGTTCTGACCAGCAAAGAAGCTAACTGCAACACTAAGACACTGTTAAATATTGATAAAATAAAAGTTCATGGATTTTTGTGTCACTTCAAATCATCAATCTCAGAGAGCATCCTAAAACAACCAACTTATATGTAATGAACTTCTAAGCAACATGGTTTCCTAAAATGAATCACAGACTACTACCCTCAGCTGTTGGCTATGAGGCTCCCAGAAATTCCCAAAACAATACACCCTATTGTCAGGGATCTTAGTAACTCACCAGCAACAGATAGTAAGACCCCATTGCTGAAGTCAGACTTTAGATACATGACACAGAGAAATCAGCTGGGTCTGTGCTGGAAGATTCCTCCTTTCCAGGTGTTACTCCTCAGTGGAAGGAAGGTACAACCAAGAGTGTTTGGGAGAAAATAATCATAGATCTCTGATCTTCCAGTCTAGATGTGCCCACGGCACAAGTTTCTTGGATGTTCTGGAGAGAAAGCAGATGCTTCCTGACAGGAACTGCTCCCACAACATGGAAGGGAAGCATGCCTGGCACTGTATTCCCAGTCAAAAGCTAAGGAGGTGTCAGAGATTGTGGGGCATCTACTACAATGTTGGGTAAAACACACCGCTGCTAAATACTTGTCTATAGACCCAGACATAGACTACCACAGCTCTCAGAATAGTCAAAAAGGCTCCTTATGCAGTAATGACGGTCAAAGCAGAGATGCATAACGGGAAAAGTGGTGAGAATAAATGAATATTCACAGATCAGCCCCCAAAGAAATGTCTCTATCAACCACCCTGAGGCTGAGGAAACATCAACAAAGAGATTTGGAAAGATGGTTAGAGCCAGAGAGCAGGGAGGAGTATTAAAACATGACATCTTCCCCATGTGATCAACACAGTCATGAACACAGCAGTTGTGGTTCCCGGACTGAGAGCTGCACAAAGTGGAAATAAAAAATAAAGAAATAAACAAAAGACATGAAAGTGGGAGAGAGACTGTTGGGAGAAGCAAAGGGTTTAGTCGGCAGGAGAGAAGGCAATGAGGGGTAAATATGGTCATAATATATGTATACAATATGAATTTTCAAATATAAAAAGTAATAAAAGAAGAATAGGAAACATCCATTCTTTGTTACAGTGAAAAAAAGTTAATAATAAGCAAATTGAAAATGATAATAAATTTCTAGTATGGTGACAAAGATTGTATAAGTACAGTGTCTTGGTTGGAGTTCTTGGTTTAAGAGCCCATTTCCCTGTAACCTTATGATGGCTGTTTATGCTTAAAGTTAATAACTTTGATAGAACTCAGTTTATACTTCTGCATTTAGCTCAACTCTTTACAGACTTAAATTTATTATGAAGATGAAGTATGTCATGTTAGGAAATATTCTAAGTTTTAGATATTATGAATATGATTTTATCATTATTACAGCTATATAAACATCATAACATTTTGAAATAAGAATGTTACAAGATCGGGCTGGAGAGATGGCTCAGCGGTTAAGGCACTTGCCTCCAGTGCCTAAGGCCCTGGGTTCAATTCCCCAGGTCCCACATAAGCCAGACCCACAAGGTGGTGGCCCTGGTTCTCTCTCTTTCTCTCTCTCTCTCTTTCTCTCTCTCTCTCTCTTTCTCTCTCTCTCTCTCTGATTGAAAATGAATAAATAAAATATTTTAAAAAATAAAAAAAAAAAAAAAGAATGTTACAAGATCAAAATTAAAAACCTTATTTATGGTTTTATAAAATCATGGGTGAGTATACCTCTCACATATATCACAATTAGTCAAATGCCAATACACTGTGAAGATAGTGAAATTGTATTAGACTTCTGAAATACATTAGGGTGTTAGTTGTAACTTTTATTTATTTAAATAAAACCTTGATTATAAACATTTTCATAGTTTTTCTATAGAACTATATATTATGGTCTTACATTCTACTAATTTAATATTTTCTTTTTTTTTCTTTTTTTTAAAAAATATTTTATTTATCCATTTTCAAGCAGAGAGATACAGAGAGAGAGAGAGAGAGAGAGAGAGAGAGAGAGAGAGAGAGAGAGAGAGAGAGAGAGAGAGAGAGAGAGAGCACCAGGGCCACCACCTTGTGGATCTGGCCTATGTGGGACCTGGGGAATTGAACCCAGGGCCTTAGGCACTGGAGGCAAATGCCTTCACCGCTGAGCCATCTCTCCAGCCCTAATTTAATATTTTCCTATTGTCCAGAATGACAGTCATGACTGTGATGCACTTGGATGATTTCCCCCACTTTTCCTTCTATCAACATGTATTTTCCCTTTTATGTTATTAAAACATTAGTGAGGAAGACAGTTGAAAATATTTTCTAATAGCATCCATTAACTAAGAAGTAGTTTGAAATGCAAAGGCTACACCTTTTCTGCTTCAAATCCTACATTGCTATCAGTAATTATAGAAATTCACTTTTATTTGTCTATATTTGCATGGGTATCATTTGATATTAAGATAGCAGTGCCTAATAATAAATGAGATGATGTTTTCTATAATATCCATACTATATAAACATTTCTGATATTTGAAAAATACCTTAAACTGGTTTAGAAAATTATTTGGATTACAGTTTATTT
Organism: Zapus hudsonius; assembly: GCA_004024765.1. Taxonomy (NCBI): domain Eukaryota; kingdom Metazoa; phylum Chordata; class Mammalia; order Rodentia; family Dipodidae; genus Zapus; species Zapus hudsonius. The sequence goes on from PVHP010021422.1 coordinate 27,814, forward strand.
CTCTACATAGAGGATGAACACTTTTTCTATTTTTGTTTAGGCAAAGTACTGAAAGATTAGGTTTGATGTTTGAAGGTAAGCCACCTGTCACGAAGGCTATTTATTTTATAGTCACATATGTTAGTGTTAGTTACTTGGAGAAAAGCCATGAAGGGTTTTTCTCTATATTGTTTTTGCTAGAATTATATTTTGAATTGTGCTAGATACATGCAAATCGAACAAAAACTAAGTAACTTAAAAATAACTATTAACCCAAAGGTTGTTATTATTCTGTTGAGATCAAATTCTTTTAAGATTGTTTTATATTTTCACATATAATAATTTGCTTCAGGCTGTGTCTTTAATGCCAAGATAAGCCCAGTGTGAATTTTTTATATGAGTTAGAAACCTCCAAATAGCAATATTTATTATAAAAAATGCTACAGCTACTTCACAGGTAGAAAGATCTGAGCACAGTCTGGCTATCATTTTAATAAAGAGAACATACAGGTATACTAGCTAGTTATTAACAAGAGCACGTCATAAATGATGTGACTAAAGTATAAAGGAAAGGTCATAGAAAGAGCAATGATGACAGGAACTCAAAGAAGATGCAAAGACAAACAATGATGGGAATGAGAACACAAGATAATTCTGAGGATAAATGGTTAATTTTGTTATGTGTAAGGCAATTCTTATCAAAAAAACATAGATGCATGGTTTTACTTAGGTAATATGAATATACACATACATTTCTTCTCGATTATCAATGAAATCTTTTTGTCCACATGATATTTCATCTAACAGAAAAGGACTCCTTTGTGCCATTATTAAGAAAGAAGAAATGAGCTAGTTAACTTACATTAAAACTAAATTTTTGTTTAGAGCTAATGTTCTCTTAAAATTATTTTTCATTTAAAAAGATAAAATTTTATTTTAACAAATGATATGAAATATGTCAAAATATTAATGCTACTTCAGAACTGTATTCAGGTCCACACGTTTATCGCTATTATAGATTTGTATATAATTTTCTAACAAGGAAGCAATTATGATTTTTGGTCTTTATTTCTTGTTCTTCAATGCTTTAATAAATAAATTGCATAACTCATTATATTTACTATAGTTGCATTCTTTATTAATTGACTGTTGAGGTCAGCTTTCTAGTTGCTGCGCAGATAGAACCCAAACAAAAGCGGCTTGTAGAGGAATGGGTTTATTTGGCTTACAGACTCGAGGGGAGACTCCATTCTGGCAGGGAAAACGATGGCATGAGCAGAGGGCTGGACATCACCTCTGCCACAGCACTGCAAACAGCGGCAGGAAGGTGTGCCAAATACTGGCAAGGGGGAGCTGGCTTATAACCCCTATAAGCCTGCCCCCAACAACACAGCTTCATCGAGGTTGTAAAACCCAAACTGCCATCAGCTGAGGATCAATCTATCAGAACACATTCAATTGTTTGTGGGGGACACCTGTATCAAGCCATGACAGTCCGCCCCTGGCCCCCACAAACTAATAATCATTCAAGATATAAACACAATATGTTAAGCTCAACTCTTAAGTCCCCACAGCTTTCAACTAAGCCATAATACCAAAAATAAACCCATAATGGCACAGAACATTCACAATGCAAAACATGAGGCACAGCAAAAACAGATTGACCAATACAATACAAGATTTAAAACAAACAGGGCACCATCAATCTCCAACTCCAAGCTCAATAATTCTAACCAATAACACAAGTCTCTTGGAGATTCAATTCCGCCCCTCCA
>PVHP010021423.1:0-29461 GCA_004024765.1 Zapus hudsonius
TATTGCTTTTAGAACCTTGCAGGGCCCTTGGCCTTTTCTGTTCTCCACCCCACTGCTCATCAGGCCAGTGGTGGGAAGAATAATAAATAATATGTTCAAGACCAAGCTCACCAATTCCTCAGAAATTAGCGGGTATAAATGAAGGAATCAAGAGTAATATTGGCCAAGGAACCCCAATTTTATTCTGCCTGATTTTAGCTTAGAATTGAGGGCTGCAGAAATGACTCAGTAGTTTCAAAGCCAGATGGTCTGAATTTATTCCCCAGTACCCACATAAAGCCAGATGCACAAAATGGCACATGCATCTGGACTTCATTTACAGCACCAGGAGGCTCTGATCTGTCAGTTTTCTCTATCTCTTTCTCTTCTCCTTGAAAATAAATAAATACAATTAAATAATACCTTAGTAAGAAGTTAGAGGATATTGGTAATTTCAAGCTCTCCATCTGTTTTGTTTGCTAGACTACCTTTAAAGCCTGCATATATATATATAATACATATTTGGGGATGAGAATGGGGGCATGGCAAGATAGCCAAAGTATCTGCTTTTGTAGGCTTTAAAATGAAATGTTTTTGACTTCCAGATTAGAAAAGAATTTCAGCAGTTTTCTAGTAAAATTAAATTAAAGCATCTTGTTAGAAGTAGGGCCTAGCAAAATACAGTGAATTGTCTGAAGTCACACAACTTCCACATGGCTTGTCTAGAACTAAACCAAGATTTTTAACTTAAGGTCATATTGCTGGTAGTTTTATTTTTTTATTTGACCTATTCCAATTTATATTAATAAGCAAGAGAGATATAGAGAATAGAGAATACGCATGCCAGGGCCCCAGGCTGCTGCAAATGAACATCAGATGCATGACTCTTTTGGGTATTTGTCTTTATGTGAATACTGGGGAATCGAACTCAGGTTGTAAGGTTTTGCAACAAGCGCCTTAACCACTGAGTCATCTCTTATCCCTGTTTCCATTTTTTTAATTTTACCCTTGATCTTACTATAGAATTATATATATATATATATATATATATATATATATATATATATATATATATATATATATAAAATGTTTGATTTTTGTGATGTGTCAAAGCAATTTAGGATGCTAATCTTGGAAACTTGATACTCTGTGCTATCTATTGTGCTATCTATTGAGAATTACATCCATGGAGAGACTTCTTTGCACAAATTGAATATTCTCTAATAATTTGTTCTGTAATATCCAGACTGTGAGATTGTAGAGTCCTGTTAGAAGCCTCAAGCTCATCTTTTTATTTTTTTCTCTTCATGAGTATTAGTAAATTGCCCTATCTCAAGTCTTAACCCTTCTCCATTGAGTCAGATAATAGTCCCAGAAGTAGCATATTATGTTGAAGAACTTGTGTGAGTGCTTTGCACAGGTGTGACATGTGAGCGTTCATACTAATGGTGATGGTCTTTGTTTTGTATTTATGTTGGCTTTTAATGACAGGTGTGCAGACTGCACACACTGGTTAGCCCTCCATGTCCTACCATACACCGTGGTTGCATGTATAGATAATCTATCCACTGTGGATCTGAGGGATTGCTGTGAAACGGGGCTCGCCTGGGGTGAGAGAAGGGGCACATTCATCGTGTTGCTGCCATTGTCAGTGAAGGCAAACATTGAATCTGTGTCTGCCAGGCAGCTTTGCAATTTATCATCCTGTTTGCTATGCCGGAGCCACAGAGATGGCACTCTGTGGGTCAGCTGAAATGGCAGGGAACATTCTCCTGTGGGTTTATAGCTTCTTGGGGTCAGTGAAAGCTGAGGTTCATTCAGCTAGGAAATCCACAGACTGTGACATGAATCCCATTAGTTCATAAATTATGAAAGAATTTGTAGGAGTTGCTTTTGGGTTTTTTAAGCTTTGGGCCAGGAGGTTAATTACTTGCCTAGAGTTCCGACTAACTTTCGGTGTTAATAGGTACCGGCTGTGTGGGTCCTGCTCTTCCAGGCTTGTGTGCATGCTCTTATTTGAATGTAGTAATTAATCACTGTCTTTGGAAAGATTTAATTTTTTTTTCAGCAAATACCTGTGATCTGCTAAGAAATAAAAGATTGCTGTATTAAAATTGGATTATACTTGGAATTGAGTGACTTGTTTTTCTTTCTTCTCTTATACTTTTGCTCAAGGATTAATTCATTTTAATTATGTTTGTTCAGTACTATAAAAGCAGTAGCTATAACGAATTACAAGTAATATAGGACAATAATGACATTATCAATAAACAAAAAACAGAACACATTATAAACTCATAAAATTTTAACTTGCCTTCCACATTTTTATAGCATTAGATGACCCCCCATATATTGAGAGGGAATTTATTATGTTTTATTTTCTAAGTGCATTGTTACTAACTTGGACCAGAGCAAAGGTTTTCTTACCTGCAGACAGTCTAAGAGTGATTAGAATTGTTGAATGTGAGATCCAAAAAGAGAGAAATGGTTTCCTCAGCATCACACATCAAGGCTGTCAGTGTGGGTTGGCATTTCTGTATTGATAGGTAAAATCATGTTTTCTCTGTGTGATTTTGATAGCTAAGTTAGGAAAAATGTATGAGCACCAACCAGCATCAGTAGTAGAATGGACCTTTTCTTCCTGATTTTAAGTATTTACCTGTGGTGATGAACACATATAATCATTCAGCAGAGTCATCCATTTTGGCCATCCTTAATAGCATTATCTGTATTTCCTTTTTTTTAAGGGTGCTTGTACTCTTTTTTTAATATAAATTTATTGTCCATAATGAGTTACATTATTTAGTGGGCAAACCATGAGTTGTTATCCCGAATTCCCCAATTCCCCCCCTCCTCATCCCTGATCGGTTGGATATCCTCCTCCGTGAGCTGTCTGTATTAGTCCTTGTGGCAAGGGATCCTGGATATCCTAGTACTCAGCCCGGTCTTCCTGGCCCGAGTGTGTTGTTACTGATGGGTGCCATGCCTCTGGACCATCTCCCCCACCATGGCTCTCACAATCTTTCCGCCCCCTCTTCCGCTCAGTTCCCTGAGTCGTGGTGGGTGAGTATTAAGGCTGCCTTAATGTTGTGAGCTTAGGGGTCCTTGTGTCGAAAATCCTTGTTTTCTGTCTCATTGGCCTATCCTGTGTTGATTGAATGGCTGTGGTTATAGGTCCCTTGTTCATCTGTCATTGTCTGCTGGGTTCCCTATGGATCCTCCATGATATGACTGTGGTTGCTCCTCTCTTGCCAGGATCTCAGCCATCGGCCTACGGTGGGTTGGTAGGGTTAGAAATGTTGAAGACCCTAATTCTTGAAGTCCAAATTATAGTGCTGATTAAGATTTGTCATAGGTTGGAACAAGGGTCATAGAGGAAAAAGTAGAGTGACATTTTCTTAGGATGTAGTGCTATGAGTTACCAAGAAGTTAATAAATAATAGACATAAAAACCCAATTAGAGGGATCATTTAAAATATGTCAACATTTAAATAACTTGAATTTTCTCCCCCACTCCTCCCTTTCCCTATCCCTGCCTCTCTGCTCCCCTCCCATCCCCTTGTTGTTTAGCTTCAGGGCTGAGGAAGGTTTTATAGCTTCCCCAGTAATAGAGGGAAAATGATTTCTGGGTATCTTACTGCTCATAGTGATGTTTTTCATTCTCCCTTGCTGGCACTATTTATGGAAGGTCTTCTGTGTGTGCAGGCATCTGGGATTTAACTGCTTAATCACTCCACCTTGACTGATATCAATGTTCATAAAAATCAGGTGAAAAGAAACTCAAGTAGAATTTCTTTAAAATGGAAAACTTCTAGCTGAAAGGATTAATGATTTTCTCACCAAAGTCTGATGACTAACAATGAAAACCAAATCAGTAATTAAAGACACTCCTCCCTTACCTTACATCCTCCCTTATTGTAGCCAAGTGGAACAGTCATAGAGAGTTCTTTCAGAGCCTTTAAAACTTGGAGACTTATTCAGCTCTTTCTGCGGTTTCTGAATCAGTCCCTGTGTTTCACATCTAGACCCTCCAAAAAGCATCTTGATCCCTTCAGACAAATGAAAAATCAAGGGTATTTGCATATCTGGTTGCTTAAAGCCAGAGCATCCTGAGTGCACTTGGTAGTCTGCTTCTTCCTACCTATGGTAAATTTTTTCATGAGCTCTCACTCCTTATTCTTGTTATTGATTTCCACATTATATCATGTTTTTATTTATTTTTCTTTTGTTAACAAATTTCAGGTTTTCTGCTCTCAACCAAAACAACTATTGTTTCACATTGGTTCTTCTTTTTCCTCTGGTTTTCCAGTAAGCTTCGTTTGCTTTGATAGTAAGGAAGAATTTTGCTTCTGTTAAGATGCTTTAGAGCACAGTGAATCTTTTAAGGAAGAGGATATATTTTTTTGCCTAGATAGATAGATAGATAGATAGATAGATAGATAGATAGATAGATGTGTGTGTTTGTGTGTTTGTGTGATGCATGGGTGTGTATGCATGTTATATGTCTGTATGTGGGTGTATGTGGGTGAATGTGTAAGGGGGGGATCATAGGTCAATGTCACATGTCTTCCTTGATTATATTCCACATAATTTTTGAGACAGTGTCTCTCACTGAACATGGAGCTCACTGATTTAACTACATTAACTAGTCAGCAATCTTGTCTTCACATCCTTAACACTGGGGTTACAGATGTGTAGTGCCTTACATTTTTACACGGGTGCTTTGGATCTGCATGCACTAAGGTCCTGAACTTTTCATGGGCAAGCGCTCGACTGATTGAGCCATTTCCTAAGCCCAAGGACAATTTTATTTTAAACAAAGACATGGTTTGATTCATTTGGCAAATGTATTTTTATTTGATTTTTTTTTTATTGCCCATGATCTTACAGTTGTAAACGCTAAGCTTTTAAAAGTAGAGTATCTTGTGACCATTGAAGGAATAAATGTCAGATTCAGGATTTTGCTGCCTTGCTTTCAAAGCTGATGCCCTTGGACTTTCTTCCAGGTTTGATTAATAGCAACATTCTAAAAGTAACAAGGAGGGGTTTCTAGGGTCAGGGAGCTTTTATGGCTCTGTGGCTGCAGGAACAAGCATTATTTCACTCCATAGAAAGAGCCAAGAAGGATCTTAGCTGTTCCTTTGTCAGCGCAGCAGGGCCCTCTCTGAGGTGAGCTTCCAATTTATTAGGTTCTCCATGAACTTGAAGGGACTGGAATGGTGGGTTGGAAATGTAATTGGGTGGTGCTTCCAAACTTGGATTTTTTTTTTTGCTTAATTTTCATTGAGAATGATTCAGTATGCTTTTTTTTTAATAACAATTTTAGTCTTCAACAGCAAAACAATCCATTTCTCTGGTATTTGTGGAAAACTCTTCTAAGGAGTTACATTGTAGCAGATCATCTCAGGAGTGTTTATCCATGAAACACAAAAAGTTTGTCATTTTCAGCAAAAATTTTTATTAGAAAACTGAAAGCAAGTAAAACTGTATGGCTCAAGAGTATTTAAATAGCATTTAATTTAATTATTTCAACTTTACTTAAATGGACTTGTTGAAAATGAATGTTTGGATTTATTCTAAGTTGTATTTTCTTTATGTGTGCACTTTTCGTTTTCTCAAAGATTTCTGAAGTTTCTCTGAAATCTGCATAGATGTTGAAATAAACTAAGTGACAAAGTTGTAAAAATGTGAAAATTATTAAAAGGAACCTTTTTGAGAATTGTCTAATTATACCATGTCCAAAATCTTTGGAGTAAAGCTGGGGAAATGACTCCGGCCTGTAAGAGTGCTTGGTGGTGAAACATGAAGACCAGAGTACCTAAGTTTGATTCCCAGTATCCACATAAGAAAGCGAAGTTGACCACACATGCCTATAACCCCAGATGAGGGTGGCATGTTGGTCAGCCAGTCTGTCTCAAGGAAATAAAGTGCAACTTTCTTTTCTGGGCTGTGCACATGGGGCACAATCATCTTCATTCACACATGTATACACTACACAAACTTACACAAAATTTATAAAAATATCTTAAAACTTTTACATGCACACACATTATGCATTTAGCTCTACTATTTGACAAAAAAAAATCTTAAAAGTCAATATACTGTCTGTATACATTTATAAGGTTGTGATAAAATATGACATGTAATTTATTATCTTAACCATTTTGTTCACTTTTCTACATTCAGGGTTATTCATAATTCTTACTATTTAATCATTAAAGTGTTTCATGGCATGAACTAAAATTGTATTATTCAGCTTTCTAATAGAGTGGTCAAGTTCACTTCCTGAGATAAATTCTTAGTCCATTTACACATACTAAGATTGAAGTAGCTTAAAAGATAGCTTTTTACCATTTTCATGCTATGTGAGCATAGTTCTTTAGAGGCTATTTTTGTTGAGATGTGGTGCTCAGTGATTTCCCAATTCTAGAATCTTTTATCATTATGATACATGCTAATCTACATTCCTTTTACAAATCTTCTTAAGTTGGTATTTTGATGTTACTGCATCATTATCTTTTGGTGAGGGCTAGCGTTCTTCTAAAATCTTTAATTAAAGGTACATTACAGGGCTGGGGAGATGGCTGCATTTTTAAGAGGACTTGCCATTTAGGCATGAGGGCCTCTTAGGCTAGAGACTGCAAGCTCACCTCCCCAGAATTCACTTAAAAATTTCTTCTGAATTAAAATCGTCTATCCTGGATAACCTTAAGATCAGAATGTAAATAAAACTTACAAGTGCAGGTTGTGTCATAAGGCTCAGGAAGTTCTTGAAACTCATAAAATTTACAAAACCCCTCCCTCACATTATTCTGTAAGGAGTAAGAATTGCCAATGAGAGACTGTAGGTTGTACAGTGAACTCCAGGATGCAGTTTTTCTGAGTCATCACTTGTGCTGCATTTGAGTTGACTCCAATAGTCATTGGTTTACCAGATTGGATTTAGTGTAATTGTGCTTTGGTCTGCCATTCTGTGACCTATTGTAGTTGAATAGATGGCTGTCTGTATCCCTCCAGGAAAAGGCTGAGAGCAGCAATAGTCCTTGGTATATGCAGATAGTTATACTTAGAAGGCATTTTAACTAACTGTCCATTTAAAAACAAATCAGTAGTAAATCCTACCTCACACGCACAGGGCCTGGGACTTTTCTTGCCACAGAGATTTTTTTTTTTTTGGTAGGACCAAAAAAGAAGGAGTCTGTTTTCTGATCCAATCTGTAAGTCTGTTTTTCGATTAGAGAATTGAAACCATCAGTTTTCAGAGATATTATTGAATGGTGTATCCCACCCCTGCTTATTACTGGCTTCTAGCATCCTTCAGGTTTTCCTTGTCCTTCTCTTCCATTGAGGAATTCCTCTCAGTGAACCTATGTAGGGCTGGTTGAGTGATTGTACATTCCTTTAGCATGCTTTGATCATGGGACATTTTTCTTTCTCCTTCAGTTATGATCTATGGTTTTGGTGGGTATTATTCTGGGTTCACAACTGCACTGTTTCAGAACTTGAAACACATCCTTGTGAGTTCTTCTTGCCTTTAACACTTCCATTGAGTCCTCAGCTGTCATTTTGATGGGCTTCCTTTCTACACGACTTCATGTTTCCTCTGCTGCTTTCAGTGAACTTACCTTGGTTCTGTACACTTTGTGTTTTAGCTACAATATTATGTGAGGGGTTTCTTTTCTAGTCCTGCCTAGGTGTTCTATAAGCCTATTTGCTTTAATGGGCCTATCTTTTACTAGGTTTAGGAAATTTTCTGTAATTATTGTTTTGAAGATATTTTGTAAACCTTTACTCCAAAGTTCTTTTCTATGCCAACAATGCAAAGATTTGGTCTTTCCATGAGGTACCAAATATTTTGCATGTTCTATTCATATATATATATATATATATATATATATATATATATATATATATATATATAAAATCATTGTCATTAACCAAGTATGCCACTTGTTAACTTTGATTTCTCCCTTCTAGTGTTGGATTACATTGCTGAAGCTTTCTGTTAAGCTTTTCATTAGATTTTTTGAGTTTTTTTTCTTTCCAGCATGTTAGATTGGTTATTTAGTATTATTCATTCCATTTTCACATCTTGTACTGCATTCAATGTTTCATTCAGTTATTTATGTTCTCATTTGGGTATATTTATAGCTGTTCATTGTCAATTCATTTAAACCTTTCTAATTTAGGGCTATTATTCTGGAATTGTTTGTTTTGATGGAGATAAGTTACTTTGATTTTTCATGTCACTTGTGTTTTTGCATTTGGACTTGTATATCAATAATTCATTTTCTTTCTTTTTTAAAACTTTAGGTCATCTTATTTTCAGTTAGTGTTTGCAAAGTTCTGGAGGGGTTAGGTTGTATGTTTGAGTCATTGTTTACCTCTTTTAGGCTTGTGTTCAAGGTGTCAGGCTCTATCCCCAGGCTTGTCCTGAAAGTAAACTGTCAAATGTGAAAGGAGGTACTCCCCAGGAATTGACCCCTAGCTGCCATCTTCCTTCTGCTGTCTCTCTGTTTCTCTCATGGCTCCTAAATGGCTATTTTGCAGTTATGTGATGGGCAGTCACATTCTTGTGCTCTCTGTTTCTAAAGACTATTCTGAACTTGTTTTACTCTGCATTTCATTCTGGCTCCAGATCAGGGTCTGGTTTTGGCTCTTGCTTGATGTCTGGAAGTGGCTATATCAGAGAGATTCCTAACTTTTGGAACAAGTTTTTGGCACTCCCATGTTAAGTGAGCACTTGATTCAGTGTTTGGTGTTACCTTGACTTGCCTTGGCTCAGCTAGGTGCTGTGTGGAGTTTAGTCTTGGAGACAATCATAGCTGATTCATGATTGGGTAACCGAGGTTATCCCAGCTTGACGATGTGACTCAAAGAAGTTGAGCATACCAATGGTTCTGTTTATGTGTGTCAGCTTTATGAAATTATTTTGAAACTCATAGCTGTGAGACAGATTCATTTATTTAAAGCAAACTAATGAATAGACCAGTTAAATAAAGGTCCTTAAAATAAGTAGCAAGATCTTAAAATTAGGAGATTTAATGGGGTTAATATATTAAAAGGAACATGCAGCAAAAAAAAAAAAAAAAACTTGCAGGTCACTTGCTTATTTCCGAAAGTTGGAGTCTGGGTTGTGTCCTCTTCCCCAGAAGTATGGCCATGGTACATGTGTCTTGTGTCAAGCATGTGTGCCTGCCAGTATCTGTGTGAGAAATGAGCAGTGGCTCTGCTACTTTGAAGTTTTCTGATATCAGCCTCCTTTCTTTGTAGGTGAGCGTCCCTATCAATGTCCCTATTGTGAAAAAGGGTTCAGTAAAAATGATGGCCTGAAGATGCACATTCGTACTCACACCAGGGTAAGATGATATTTTGTTTCATTTCCATTGATCATTAAAGCTATATTTATTTTGAAATAAATATATTTAACTTATCATGAGAAAAATGTGTTCCATCTGAAATGTCTATGATAAGCATTTGAAGATAGAATTAAAAAAATCAAATCAATGATGAAAATCCAAATTCCAAATGGGTCCTGATTCTTGGTCTTTGAATCAATTTGTAGGGGTTAACTGAAAAACAGATGTTAGCATTTTAATGGTGGGAAATTTTAAGATTTTTGTCTTGTAAAATATTTATCAGTGGGAAATATTCTTAAACAGAGGCATGTGTTATTGGCCACTGAGTCATACTCTTAAGCAAGTACATTTTCAAGAAAGATGTTGCATGTAGTTTAAGTTCTAGGGAGAGTTGCAAACTATGGAAGCACTTTAGGGCACACCACGTGCTATTTTTTTTTTCCTTTCCTGAGGTCCCCTTTGTTTCTCTGCTGTCAACAACTCACATTGGACTATTGTCATTCTGTCATATGTGGCTTTTCTAGACTCATCTCATACATCTGTCCCACACACTTGAAAAACGTGTGCAGCTCATGATGCATCCAGATGCATTGCTTGGCCCACTGTTTCAGGCACAGACATTTTATATGTGATTTCCACTTAGACATTACTTGTTGTTTCAAATATCTTCTCTGGACTTTTCTTTTTCCTTGACTTTTTTTTGTGTACATCTTTTATCACATTTTCTTTCACAAAGTCTCATTTCTGTTCCATTTAAGTGTTTATGGTCTGTCTATAAATAATATGCCCTTAAAACAACTTTAATTTAGGCTTCACTTTTTTATTTTGCTATGAAATAATAACTTTGGATAAAATATAAAGTAGTCTTATACTTTTCAATACAGTAATAGTCTATTCTTCAACTCAGATTTGGAGTATACGAAAGATACCTTGAGGTGCTGTGAGGAAAATATTCTTCCCATCCTGGTGCTGGGGAAGGGCTAAGCTTTGCCACCCAAAGCAGGCTTCTCATTCAGCTTTATACTAGTATGCTCATATGTGAAATCAGATGACTTCCTGAGCATGAAGGTTCTGTGTAAGATGTGAATATTCAATAAGCATTGATATTTATATTAGTAACATTTAAATATTTAATACTCAATTTCACAATAGGCATAATAATAAAGAGGCCTAAGTTTGTTTTAAATTGGTTTAGGAAATTATTTTGTTTAGGAAGTTTGTGGTAATAATTATTTTATTTTAATGGTGCCAATATATAGGCAAAGTGGTTCTGGAATTCTTCATTAGAAAATAGTGATGTCAGTCACAACGTATTTTACATTGTTTCACCTGATTACTTGAGACGGAAATGATTATATCAAGAAGAGACTGTTTAAGTCTCTACAGCAGAAAAAAAAAGATTCTTCTCATATGCAATTCAGTTTGTTTGGTTCTTCACTTTGCTTTAATATGTTTGTTTCTCACAATAATGCAAGTAGTTAAACACAAACACAAAGACTGCTTTAAGCTTTCTAGCTAACACATCTTGATGATAATTGTTAATTTAAACTCGTTTTAAGCCTCCTCAAAACTGAGAAGCTGAGCCACAGGAAAGTAGCAAGGGCAGAGTGGCAGTGGAGGCCACTTCTTTGCTTACTGTGTTATTGGGATTTGTTTCATATTGTTTTGGTTTTGTCACCGTGACATGCTTGAGAGAAACAACTTAAGGAGAAAAGATTTATTGTGGCTCATGGTTTCAGACTTTCCAGTCCATGACTGGCTGACTAGATCCTTTGTTTCTACACATGTGGCCATGCAGAAGCATTATGGAGGAAATATTTGGCAGAGGACAGCTATTAGTGCCAGGAAGCTGAGCACACAAGGTAGTGTTGGGGACAATTGATACCCCTAATATCATGCCTTCCTGGGCCACTCCCTCCACATAGGCTTTCTTCTCCCAGTGGTTACCTCACTACACTTGTGATCCAGTCAGTCACCTCTCAATAATGGGTCTAGCTGGGGGCCAAGCCTTCGACCCAGATTTTTGAAGCTATATCAAATTGTAATACCTCTTGTATTTTTCCCTTTTTATTTGATTAAATAATTTCTCATTATATTGACTTTTGAAATATATGCACCTCAAAACTAAACAAACTCTTAAGTTTAAAAGTATCACATTGATTTGAATTTGTGAACCTGAGCAAGGATCCTGGCACTGTACACCATGTTCTGCTGCAGATGGCATTTTATCAAGCATTCTCACACACTCACTGCACAAAAAGAAAGAATTAGAGCTGTTGACGTGGGAACATCAGAGAATGCATTGACCAGAGACACCCAGGACCTTAGAAAGGATCACATATAATTTATAGAGAGTACTATCAAAGGAACAGATTTTTATCTGAAACTCTTTAATTCCCCCTTTTTATGGATCATTTACATTGGATCTCAGGCGGCTTTAGTTTTCAAATTCTATTCTCTTAGGCATTGAATAAATACAGACATTCTTTGGATATAAATATGATTTGATTTTTGAAAGTCATGCTCAAATTATCACCTATACAAACTACCCTCAGAAACAAAAAAAATCTTTTGAAAAGTTCTAGAAATCTCTGCAAGTTCATATTTCCCATGTATTATTTGCATTTTGTTAGCCCAATACAAAAATAAATCATTTGGTTACATTTGGCTTATAGCACATTTCATTTTTTATTTTTCAGACAGCTGTATCAGTTACTTTCCCGTTGCTGTGAACAAATACCTTCCCAGAAGCAACTTAGGAAGGAGTTTATTTTGGCTTACAGTTCTAGAAGGGTAGATTCCATCATGATGGGGAAGGCATGGCAGGTCAGAGTGGCAACAGAACTGGTCACACTGTATTCCCAGTCAGGAAGCAGGTCCAGGTTACAAAGCCTCAAGGCCACCCCTGCCACCTGCTTCCTCAAGCAAGGCTGTCTTCTAAAGGCGCCATAGCCTTCCCAAAGGCATCTGTAGCACTGGGGGTGTTTTACACTCAAATCACAATAGCTAGATTTCCAGGCATTTTTTTCAACTTTCAGAAGCTTTAACTCCATTTTATCAATAGTAAAAACAAAACCTTGTACAATTCAGTAAGCTATGTCTTTAGCCATTTTCATTAAGACCTGCCATGTGTGCACACACAGTTCTGTGTGCTTGGTATCTGTGTGCACACCCCTGAGAAAGAACTCCAAGACTGTTTCTCCCCCACCAGGGTAAATATCTGTAGATGTTTTCCTATAGCGTCCAGAGGGGAGAGAATTTTGCTAAAAGCCCAAAAGTCTTTGAAGGAGAGGTTTGTTCTAGTAAAAGCAATTTATTCATTTTTTAAAAATATTCTCTGTATTTTTTGGTTTTTAATTCTGTGCTCAAATATGTTGTCTTCATATATATTCTGTTGTAGATCTGTAGTCTTTGGTTAAATTTTAGAATATTGTGGACTTTTTGCCTACTATCTCTTCAGCTCTATTCCTATCTTCTTCTTCTAGAATGCCTATTGATCCTGTCAGACTCTTTTGTTCTTTTGTTTTGGTTGCTCTATGGCTTCTGTCTTATTTGCTGATTGTTTTGGAATCTTACTTTGTGTTTGTGATAAACTTTGACAGAGCTACAACTTCAGCATTGTTTTCCCTGATCATATCTAGTCTACCTGTTAAAAACGGATTGTGACAGGGTCAGGCTTCTGCAGAGACAACCCCTACCCTTGAGTGGGAGGTGTATAGGGAGAGCTACAACCTAGGGGCTAAAACTGATTGGTCAGATATGAACCAATCAGCTGTCTCTCTGACTCACCTGGGAAAAACTTAACTTCCCTAGAAGAAAGCCCTCTTTTTCCCCACATGGCAATTGAGTAGAAGGACTTCTGATCCAGGCCTTAGGAAGATAAGGCCTACTCCCACCCCAGCTAATGGCTGGGGTGGGGGCAGGCTCCAGACTTTTTCCCTCATGAACCTCTCCTTCTCATGATGGGAGCCCTCTGTATCTTTTCTTCTTCTGATTGTTTAGCTGAACAATATAAATTCTGTTAAACTCTCTGACACATGTTTTCCCCACAGTGGTGGCTGGAGAACGCTGTAACTCCCCATGTTCCCTTAAATAATAAAGTCTCCCACTATACCTTACTATCTTGTTGTCTATGATTTTAATTCTTTAACTTTATAGACAAGAACTTAGATTCTCTTTAAACTTGAGGTGCATTGAAATTTTTGCTGGCTGTTATCTAAATTCTAACCCTCCCCCAATCACCCCACTACAGTATATCTTTGATACCATGTCTTCCAACTTTTTCCTTATAGTTTTTTACATGTTAAATACAGTTATTTTAAAGTCTTTGATATTTCTGCATTTAGGGCCATGTTTAGTTTCCTTATGTTGACTATTCTATCTATTGGTAAATGATAGGGGAAGTTGAGAGCTTTTGCTTTTATCTGTTACATAATGCCTATTACGCAAATGAAAAACAGAGTGAAGTGAATACAGTTTGAGCCCAGAAATAGGTACACCTCTTCCAGTAGGACAAAAATGTACAGGGTGATCCAGTTTCCTCAACAGTGGAGGTTCTTGCTATTAGCGTTGCCATAGTTGCCACGGACTACAGCTCCTGTTGTGAGCTGCTGATGACTGTGCTCTTGGTGCAAAGTTTAGAGCATCAGAGGGGTTTTCACTGTGTGTCTCCTCACCTAGGTTATCTCTTTCTATCCATATCTTCTGCATTCTCCTATTTCTCTCCCCTCCTCTCCCCTTTGTCTCTTCAGTGGTGATATCCTGATAGTATTGTTACTAGTACATTTCTTGTGATGATCCCAGAGTTCTCTTTGGGCCCTGCCTAGCATTTCAGTTATATGACTAGTGATATCTGAGTGTTTCCAGATTCTTAATATCTTACTCAAAAGAACTGAAGAAAGGTACATGCAAGTAGTGAAGCAGCAAGAAATTTTATGAAGGACAAAGTGTAGAGGTTTGTATATATTGGCTTCCAGGGTCAGCAGGTCACTTGAGTTGCAAGTACTCAAAGGCACCAGGAAGTGACCTGGGGTTTCTCTTTATAGGATTTTTAGAGGATGGATCAGTTACTAGAGGCATAACTTGGGTGGTCCTCTGGTTTGATCGACAGGCCTAATTTGTATAACATTTTCTCTATGGCACATATTCTTTCTCATGATGTATCTGATTTTAATCATGTATGCACCCAGTTAGAGGAATAAGCTGGTAAATAGGAGTTTCTCCCCAAAAGTTTACCTAAAAGACACAATTTACCTTACTGCACATGCTATCAAAACCAGGTTAAGCTGGATGATCCCTTTCTGTTCCAAGTTTAGAGCTATCTAAAATATATTTGAATAGGTGCTTATCACAAATAATGGTTACTAAAGGGAAGAGAACCCTTGTTCATTGTTTGGAGCACTGTGTACATACAGCAAGATACAGGCAGGGTCTCAGGATCCCAGCAGGTTGCTAGATGCATTGTGAAAAAGAATCAGGAAGAAGCTCAGAGTCCAGAAAGAGTGTTTGGGGATGTTGAGCTGTGCCTACATAGAAACATGAAGAGCAGCCAGTAGATTTAAAGAGAAGTGGGAGAGAGTTCTAGGTTTAGTTATATTGATTAAGTACTTGGGCACATGCACTTAGACCTGTTTTATATTTATATTTAGATGATACAAAGGCTTAAAAACAAATTTAATAACTTACCATCTCAAGATTTTAGATCAAAATTATATTAAATTTTTTTCTAAGCTACATCTTCTGTATCATAGAGACAAGAGGCTGTGGATTTTTGCTACTATTTGAAGACACCTGTAGTGTGGCTTTGGAATTAGTAAATTTCTCATTATTTCTAGGACCTCACATTTCAGCGGGCATACATATCTTACCATTGAATGATATAAAATAAGTGACTTTAAAATACCATTATATTTTTTGTGGCTCAGAACATATACCTTCATGAGCTTGAATATTCTTATTCTATCTTCATAAAAAAAGTTTTACCCTTTTAAGAGGAAAAAAATCAGACTATTTGAAAAATAACTTCTGTTTCTGGGGCTGACAGCTTCATTTCCCCCCCCCCCCTTTTACTTCTTTATGAAAATTCTTCTCTGTTGGTCATCAACTCATTTTGGGAAGAATTCCCCTCTGTTCTTATTTTCTGTGTAACTTGTTCTCATGAGATAGCCAGCACTCTTAAAATCACAAAAAGACAAGTTTTAATTCCCTTTAACTATGCCAAATGTCCAAGACATTCTAGAATGTGATGACTATTTCCATGTATTGCTATAGGATTTGAAAGGAAAAGGTAAAAATTTTAAAGAAAAATTTAATTTATACTCTTCACAAATTTATTGGATAGCATTATTATCCCAAGAGAAAAAAGACTGAATGAAGGCAGATATGGAATTAATTTCTTTTTCACTATATTTATGGCAGTAGAGTTACAGTAATGTGAGGGACTGAGTAGACCCAGGTATCAAATGTGCTTTTTCTGAAGTTTTTTGCTGTTACTTATATTCCCTTCAGTATTGCTGTTAGTCTTTTTAAAGGGAAGGGAAGCATAGAGTAGAATGTTCCTTAGGAGAATAATCATGTGGTAACATTGTTTCCAAGGAGGTAGCATTAATTTCTTGCCTTCCTGCATGTACATGCTGCCCCCCTCCTCCACAGGGAGAGTCTAATTTCCTTGAATTACACTGGTACCAATTGACTTTCTCCACCACTAAGTAGAATGCAGCAAAAATGGTATTCTAGAAACTTGGAGGATAGATCAACAGTAACCTTACAGCTTTTCCCAAGGTCTCTTGAGACCAGCCACTATGTTGTGATCAGGACCTAAGTAACATGGAGTGGTCAAATGGGCAGTCTACACTGCCAGTCAAGCAAAGCTAAGGCTTTAGATCGTTTCAGCTGCAGCTGCAGCTGCCCAGATGCAAAAATCCAAACCAAGCCACAGACAGTAGTGCGGAGCTTGCTTAGTTCACTGAACCACAAGAAATAGTAAGTTATCTTAGGTCATTACGCACTTAATACATACTACCAGTGAACAAAATTTAACAATAAAAAGTGTTCAAACTATACAGTGTTGTAATAATAAGTAGATTTCTGGAACAAACACTAAATATTGCAAAATATTGAGTAAGCACAGTTTTATGTAAATGATACATTTATGTATTTTAAAATCATTAATATTTTAGAACATATGTTAAAGTGAGCAATTTCTAAATGTTTCTAAACAAAGTAGGCAATAAATCACAATGTTCTCACTTACCAATGGTGCTGTGTTTTGTTACTGGATAAATATTTTTCTTAGACATTATTTTAAGAAATCATAGCAACAATTGTTTAGAAGGGCATACATTCTGAAAAACATTGAGAGATCAGACATGGGTAAACATTGTCCTCTAAATCATATTTATAAACCACTTTATCCAATGATCCAAAGTCAAATGACAAATTTATATAACAATAAAATTTGTTTATAAGATAAATTAGTAGCTTTTATTGATTTGATTTGCTTAATATGTAATAACTATCACACATATTCCTGAGGCAAAGAGAATATTTCAGCACATGAATGCAGAACTTTCTTGGACTTGGCATAACATGGGGCTGCAAGTGCTCAAATGAACCTGTGCATTTCTTCAAGTGCTGGCCTTCTGCTTCTTATTTTCTAAAGAAAGCAGGTTCGGATATACAAGCTGCAGCTGGCCCGCTGCAACCACAGAAAGATGCTAAGCAAGAAAGGTTGTGGAGCCCGGCCACTGATCATGATGGTATGGGGACACTCCTTCTCTAAAATCAAGATGCAGAGTGTGACTTTCCCCCAGAGAGGTTAAAACCCTCCTTCCCTTGCCACCGTTCTGCTAGTTCTGTTTTCCCTCGTCCTCTTGGCTGCTCCTTCTTGGTTTAAGTTAGAAGAATCTTGGGTATTCAGCCATTTTCATTTGAATAATGACAGTGAGTTTGTACCCCCAACTCTTCTGGACCCCTTTCCTTGCTTCACCTTCCTCCCATGTTGTCATGGAGAGGACTCCTCCAGGTTTCACTTCCTGAGCCCTTGGGATGCTCTTACCATGGTCCCTGTACTGCTTTGATTGTCCCTCCCCCAAATGCTATAAACACTGTAACTTTTCCCAAACGGTTCCCTCAAGTACATAGCACATGGCATTAAAACTTATGTTCTTGGGAACCTGAAAGAGTTGCAATTGGAAACACACCACATTAGTCAAAGACAAGTTTCTTTAATCAGGAGTTCTCTGTTGAGAACTGGTTGAAGTCATTGTTCAGCAAAGTTAAATAGAAATTGTCCTGGTTTCTAAGACAAACTCTTTTGCTTCTAATTTTTTAATAAATTATGTGAGATAAGCAAGAAAAACACACTGTATTTCAGTATACAACATGGGTATCTGGATTAATAGCAATATAAGTGAATCCACTAAATATTCCATAAATAATCCTTTCAAATGCTAACATACCCCTAGGGAAACAAGTAGGGTTCACTGATTAAGTTCAGATTGGTCACAATCACAGTTTGTGATTGTGAATTTTCAGAAGGAATAGAAGTGGGGTTAGGTCATGCTAAATTCACTGAGTGCTGTCTGTGAGGATGTGAAATGTACTTTATCGGCCGATGGGAAACCAGTGTAAAAGAGCCCATGATAGGTTGTGTTGAGAACTGAAGTTCAAGATGGGGTCTAGGCAGGTTCTGCAAGACTGTTGGAACTTTCTATGCCGAGACAGGAAATTAGGGTTGATGCTATAAAAATAATAAGTCCACACAAGCTTTTGTTGTTTTCCCAGTGAGAGAATGAAGCAATAATCCTTGAAGTCTACTGCTAATTAGAAATAAAAATCAAAATAAAAACAAATGTGCACTCCAAGCACCTATATCACTTGAATTTACTTTAAATTTTTTAGGTCACATCATTATTTTAATATTGCAAAAATGGCCTTACAGGTTGAGACTAATAAAACTATACTCATTGGTAAGACTATTACTGTTGCCACTGAAGAACAAAAATATAGGGCATGTGTTAATCAGCTTTCTATTGTGACAAAACAACCTGATATAAGCAACATGAAAGGAGAAACAGTTTACTTAGGCTTGGTGGTTTAAGAGGGTTAGGTAAAGCTGCTTGGCTCCATCACTGTAGGCTAGTGGGAAAGCAGAAATTCATGTTGAGCAATTACCGGGTGGCAATATTGGAAAAGCTGCTCGCCTCCTAGTGGCCAGAAATGAGAGGGAAAGAGAGAAAGGGGGGGGGGGGAGGAGAGAGAGAGAGAGAGAGAGAGAGAGAGAGAGACAGAGAGAGAGACAGAGAGAGAGTCACTGACAAAGAAAGTATAGGAGTGTAGTATTTCTACATTGCTTAATATTTGTAGCTTTAATTCAGTTTGAAGTCATTGAGTATTACATCTAGAAAGCACATAAAATGACAAATGATCCATCCCTTCCTTTAACAATGAGAAAATGTAAAGGGAAATGTGTTATTGACTTGGTATAATTACTTATACTAAGAAACATTTTGTCTCCCTCTTTCTGTGGGTTTTTCTGTGAAATTGTCTTGCTTGAAATAAAGGGAGGCTGAGAGCAAGACCATTATACCATTTTCCTAGTTCCTTTAGCATTTTGAGTTTTAATGCTAATTAATATAAAGTGTATATATATATATATATATATATATATATATATATATATATATATATATATATATATATGCCAGCACACAAATATACTCTATATAAAACTTTTGAAAAATATTTTTGTTATCTAAGGTACTAATACTTGCAAGCAGTATATCTGATTTCCGAATATGTTGCAGCAAACTTAGAATCTACTTCATAGTTAGGAATTTATATTTATTATTACGATTATAGATTGTCTATCTCTTCTTTAAAGATTGGAGACTTTTTAAGTGGATGTTTATTAAAATAGAAAAGGTAGCATTTCATCCCTCACTCTCATTGTATGATCATTTCATCCTCTGGCTGGACCAAGGTTGTTTCTCTGTAGGGTAACCCCATGTCATACGTTGCACTGCACTGACCTCAGCAAGTCAATTTCTCCCCCAAGTACAGCGCCCTCAAAAGGAAGTCTTGGTAGTCGGCTACAGAGACTCGCTGGTACCTTGTGTGCTATAAGGCACCAAAGCCAACCTTCAAATGTTCGTTGGAACTTTAGTCCAAGTATCTCTTCATCTCCCATGTTTCCTACAAGGGCTCTAGGGGACCCTGTCTCTGAACCCTAAACCCATTTTTACAAGGCCTGAGTGACATGGTGCCAGATAACTTCATCTCTCCACATTGAGCAGTCCTGTCTGATTAACACAGTTGTTTCATAGGATGGATTTCTACTGAACTCTGTGAAGTTGGTACACAAAGAATCGATGTAGAGCACTTTGAAGATTTAGCTAAAATATAACTCTATAAATATTTAGTATTTAGGCTAATTGTTCCCTCTCTACTATATTATCTTTAGACTTTAATAACATGCTTCAAGATTAAAGGAAAGGACTGTACATGCAGTCTGAAATATATAAAGAGAATTTTTCTTTGTTTTGAGAAAGGCAGTATACAATTAATTTTTAAAAGAAATAGAACTATTATTCTTAGAAAAGTAATACATTTTTCCTACATTATCTTCTTTCTAAACCAATTATATACTCATAATCTATTCAGAGAGCATTAATTTCTTAAATATCATCGAAATGGTAAAATAATGACTACTATCTATACAAAGCTTCTATTAATGGATTCCAAGAACAGTGCTACAGGTTCATACGTAATTTCCTTTTTAGTAAAGTTATCATGTTATAGGTCCTTAATGTGCATGCCTTTTCAGTTTGGAATTGGACCATTTATTCTTATGTATATTGTGATAATAAAGAGAAGCAGCTGAAGTAAGACAAATTAACCTTACAGAGGTCTCTCTAAATGCCAAACACTAAGAGAAGCACACACCTAATTCATAGGTGTGATAACAACCCATGTTAAAAGGTGTGAGCATTTGTGAGTCATACCACCAAGATTAGAATTTGGATATCTTTATCCCTAAAGAGTTTATTTGTATTAACCGTGCACATAGCAAGATGTTCATAACTTATGCGCCCATCTGTTAGAACTAGTGTCATTTCTCCTTCAGCTCAATAGATAGTAGGGCACAGTTCAAATTCATATCAGGCCGGTGCAGGCCCTGTGATCTAGGCTCTGAAAGACCTGTTGGACCCAAGGCACATATCTTCATCTCAATGTTGTATAGTTTGAAAGATGCTTTAATTTTATTGTTGTTAGGTATTGTGATGAATTTCTTGGAAAAAATAAAATAGACTAAATGTTAAGGTCATTACTTGGGCTTCAGTTTGAGACATAGCTACATTTGCTACCTTTCATTCAACCTTTATTTTCACTTTAAAAAAAATGTTATGTATTATTTCATGCATCCAGAGTATATTCACACTGAAGTAAGATCTTATTTGTCCTAAGAAACACTGAGGCTTTGGCTATCTTTTTCTTTATTTCATAAATAAGACTAAATCCTTATGCTCTGCACTAGTCATGTTTCATTACAGAGAAAATTGCCTCCTGCTGTGATCCTAGATTCAAACATTTTTAGGCAGGCTTCAATTCACCGCTTCTGAGTATTTACATATGCTGCTTAGAAATTATATTCTTTAATAAACACTATTGTTTGAGCAGTTCTGTTCTCAATTATAAATTACCCTTTGTAGTTATAAATTAGGGTATCTTCCAGTCAGATTTATTATCTCTATTTTCTGTTTAGTATGAAATTACACTTTTGTATAATGGGAGGTTAGATGTTGCTTGGTGGGAAAGTAATGATAAGAATTTGTACAAAACTCTGATACCTAAAATCCCAGCACTCAGGAGATTAACACAGAATTATTGCCAGTTCAAGGCCAACCTGGGCTTTAGTGTGAGGCTCTGTTTCTAATTAAATAAACAGAAGTCAGGAAGGAAAAAAGAAAGGAACAAGGAGAAGAGAAGAGAGGAAAGAAAATGAGAAGGAACAGAAAGAAAGGAAAAAAGGAATTTGTACAAATGAGTATACTAAGTTTCTTGATGTCATGCTCCTGGGAAAATGAAAGCAAGCATTCAATTAAAGAAACAAGTGGATCTTTTCAAATTATGAGGATTTGGATCCCATTAAATATGTGTTCTCTGAAGTCAACATTGTGTGGAGTCAGCATAATGTATATTTGTTTATAAGTAAATATTTAAGTTAGTTCCCTATATCTTTATATGCTCAAGGTTGTAAATGGAGATGATAGGAACCAGAATTGAGAAGAGATCTCAACTACAGTTTCATCACTGACTGTTATTTATTTACACTGTGAAGTCATATCAGATGGACTGTTTTCCTAAGGTTCTTATGTTTGTATACAAAATAGTGATCTACATTGATTATCTGGTGCTGATTGCTTGTCCTTGATGCTGGATTGTAAGATGAATAGAGTAGGTTGCTGAGTTGAAATTTGGTGTTCTGGAAGTTATAAAGCAGGAGGCTGGGATTGTAATACTCCAGAGACAATAATCAGATCCAAGTCACTCACCCTAAGGTCAGTAGCTGAGTTTGGGGCAAGTTGTGAATGACATAAACTATTCATCCTGAACCAGTTGTCACCAGGACAGAAAACTGTTAGTGTTCTGATATTCTTCTTCAGCGAGTCTTTTCTACTTCAGCCAAAAGTGACAAGCCTAAGAGAACCTCTTGAAACTTGAGGACTATCCTTGAGGTCCACTGAGTAGCTCTCCACTCCTGTAGCCTCTGGTACTAGGGCACCATTCAGCTTCAAAACATGCGTAAGTATGCAAGACACAGACTGGATCCCAGTCCAGAAACTGAGCATCATGTCAGTGGGGGCCTTTCTACAGTCTTCCCCAAGACTCAGCATGCTTTGGATTAATTGCATTTAAATCAAATCTTTGTCATTATCTTATATCTCACAACGATTTATGTCTGTAGCATTTATCAGTACATACACACTATGTGCCCCTCGCCTGTTTTGGATATTGCTGTGGGTTGTTTCAACAGCTTCGTTTTTTCAGTGAATTAAGGGTCACCACACCATCATAAGTTAAAATTAGCATTTCCTCAAATGTGATGTGACTGACTGCCTTGGATCTATTGTATATATTTGACTTTAAGAGGTATAGATTGAAGGAACTAAACATGTGTTTTTAGACATGTAAGTAGAGTTCCACCTCGGTGCCAAGAAAATGACATTCCTCCTAGAATATAGTCTTTAACATGCGGGACAGTTTATCACCAAGTAATATATGACTCAGTGACTGAATTTTGAATTTTTAAAATATTAAATTCTATTTCTATTTCCCCACTGGCAAGACCTAAGTTAGTTCTCCAACATCTGTCTTTTTAAGAGCCTTTGCCAGTGTTAAGACTCCTGAATGCTAAATGTCTGTTTTTCATGCAGTATTGCACTTAAAGACTCAGAGGCCTGACTGCCTCCCTCCCTGCCCCATTAGGTACCTTTTCTGCAGAGAGCTCTTTTAGAAACTGGTAGGGAGAAAAGAGAACTGTGTACTCATCGACATTTCTCTGAGCTTTTGGTCCTCATTATGGCTTAACTTCATGTGCAAAATAAGAATTTTTTTAATGGGATCTACTGATCAGTGTATGATTTATGTTGCTAAACAGGATACATGGCTGGTAATAGTCACAACTCTGTTCTTAGGTGACAGTTTTCTCTAAAGAAGCCATTTAGTCCTTGCAAAGGTTAAAACAAAAGAAACTCTTCTCCATGTGCAAAGGAATATTCCAGAATTGAGAGCCATCCATCATTCTGTGACATTTTCTATGTCTCGGAGCCTAGGAAAAACAAGTGAGTTGGCTTAATTCAGTCTTTTCTTACACCTGATGTATTTGAGGGAAAGAGTTGGGCAATTTCAAAATAGCCTGCACAGTTCAGAAGTAGCTCTCTTGCAAATGTTCTTCCTTAAATTAAATGATACAAAAAGTACCTGTTTTAGGAAAATATGTTGTTTGGCTTAACTCAGATCTTGACCTTTCACTCTGACACACTGCTTCTCTTTTTACCTAGCCCCTTCCCGACTTCTTCCCAGTGCTTCCAACACTGGACCTGTGTCAACTCAAACAGCCAAAAGGCTTCACTATCTAGTTTTCAAGCATGAAATTGGGTTGGCTATAAGAGGCTATTGTTGGTACTGCCCTTCTTCTGTTGGAGGGAGATGGTGCTTTGCAGAGGTGTGAGGCCACAGCTGCCTGATAGACTTTACAGAATGTCACCAGAGACATTTTCATATCACCCATTATTGAAAGGAGACTGAACTCAGATTTGCCTACAGAAAGATAAACTGTACCAGATGAACTGGACTGAGTGAAGTTCCTAATTTCCAGAATTTAAAATGTTCTGAAGTTTCTTTTGAAATTTAATGAAGTATATGATTCTTAATTTTGATAAATAAAAATTTTCTCATTTATTACAGTAATCTTTTGATGTATTTTTTTGTCTTAGAACTCTTTCGACTTTTTTCCCCCAAAACATTATGACTTTTGATCATAGTAAGCTTTCAGCCAACCCTGGAATCTTCACCTGTGCAAATAGACAGGCTGGGTTTTTTTTTTCAGCATTTTTTGAGGGTTGAAATTGGCACACCTCTGCCCCTAGCTGCCCACCATCTGCTCAGTGTGCTGCCTCTGAGATGTAATTTGTATAGATATGACATCCTCTGACTTCTGTCCGCTGCTAGATGGTTTCATTTCACCTGTTGACATGAACTTGGCTGAGGTGAATGCCCTTTTTGTCATGGGTGAATTAGCTGCATGTGTGATAGCACCTTTCTGCTGTGTTCTTATTATTTTCAAAATTGTGTAATAGGATAAGTATGTTTTATTAGAATTAGATATTCCTTCTCGAAGGCTTTGCATTTCCATAGTTCCTTTCTCCTTCAGACCTCTGAATAAACTTCCTAGTTTTATTCAGAGGTGGTTTACACTTGATGCCATCACATATGTCAGCACGCCTGTTATTTTTGGAAGAAAGCTAGTTGAATTAATTCAGTTCTCTGAGGAATGCTTGGCTATGCCTCTTAAATGTGAGGGTTTATGACTATGTTGATTTTCATTTTATACATTCTTTGTACCCTTACATAAGGACTCTAAATTGATAGAGGTATTTAGTATTCGCTATCTCCCATACTTCCTGTACTTTGACCTTCACCCCTGCACTCTGGAAAATGAACTTAGGGTCCCATGCATACTCATCAAGCTTTTCACCACTGAGCTACATATTTCCTGCCCTGCCGCCGCTGTGTTTCAAACTGCGTGGGAAAAGAAGCTACTGAATGACAGACAGGCACCATCCCACCTTATCTAGTCCATTGGCTTAATTCTTTGCAAACTTGTTGTGTTTTTCTGAGAAAGATTTCATATCTCCCACTTTTGCTCCAGAGTTTCTCACTCACCACCCAGTGCAGACTAGGGTTGATGAATATACTCTCAATTACATCATCTAATCATGAGAACTTAATCTTGATGGCTGCCAGATCCTTTGTAAATAGAGCTTGGAACACTTGAATTAATTGGTATGCAAGTTTAAATTCTTAGTTGATGTGGTAAAATGCCTTTATTTTTAGAGAAAGTAGCTAATGTTTTTCTTGTAAAGTTTGTTTTTTGTTAGTTTATTGTGTCAGAGACTTTTAATTTGCCAGGAATGCTCTGCTGATAGATTAAGCTCCTTGCAACATGAATAAAACCATTAGGCAATCCTAAGGGTGAAAGACTGATTTTTTATTAGCAATTTTTTTGATAAAATGAACAGAAGCAATGAAGACAATATGCAACAAGGGAACATGACACTTCCACATATTATTTATTACATATCATTTTCATATTTACCTTCATTCTGTTGTATGTTTTGTCCTAGAATAACTTCGGCTTGTTGGTCCTAGCTTTCCATCTCCTCACACTGTTTACAGCTGCTTTAGCCAGGCCAGCCCCCCCCCAAATACACCCCCAAAATTTTTAAAAACCTGGTGGATGCGCCAAATTCCACCTCCCTTCTCGCCTGCCACATGGCTCCATGTCAGGAATGACAAATGCCGGCCTCATGGTCTGCTTCTTCCATGAGTGCCAGAATTCCCACCTCAGCTACTCATGTCTGCATGTCCAACACTTTATCCACTGAGCTGTCCCCCTAGTCCCTCCAAGGATGTTCCTTTGCAGAAGTTCCTCATTGCTCTCAGAATTCTTATCAGTAAAGACATTCTCAGACTCCTTTAGTGCATGCTTCATGTGTGTAAGAAAATGCAGCCATCACAAATAACTCTCCCAGTTTTGGAAAGGGTTTCTTAGACATCTCACATATTATGATCGTTAATAGCCAGCCATGCTTAATGTCTACCGTGCTTTAGTCGAGTCAGAAGTATTCTGTGAGCTCAGATCCAGATGGAGCTGTGGCAGTGCAGTGCTGAACATTGGGAAGATGTGGTCAGGAGAATGACTTTATCCTGAACCTAAAGGCCTTTTAAAAGAAGAGAGTATTTAAGTCATACAAAGAGTCAAGAGGAAAATCTTCCCTGTAGCTGGCTAACGCCTTGGCTCTGCAAGGGCCTCTACTACCTATACCCACCTCTGCAGTGTCACCTGCAAGGCCGATGGCTGGCACTCAGGCAGCACTCCTGGCTCTCAGGAACCATGCTTCCATCTGAAGCCATCGTATGATGTCACTGGGATTGCCATCATTCACTTAGCTCATCAAGCCCCAAATATGTCTGTTTATTGAAATCATTATGGATCATTTAAAAATGCCAAAGTCCAGGCTATACCCCACATTACAAAAATCAGCATCTCTTTGGAGTCGGCCACAAGAATCAGCACTTTCTGGAAACTACCAGATGATTCTCCTGTTGGAGCAAGTGGGGGGACTAAGGTGTAGTCTGACTAAGAGTTGCTCTCTCATAGCTGGGCCAGGGAGCACCTTCCTTCTCTAGAGTAACCAACAAGATAG
This sequence comes from Zapus hudsonius, assembly GCA_004024765.1. Classification (NCBI taxonomy): domain Eukaryota; kingdom Metazoa; phylum Chordata; class Mammalia; order Rodentia; family Dipodidae; genus Zapus; species Zapus hudsonius. The sequence continues at coordinate 26,330 of PVHP010021423.1, forward strand.
GAGATAAGTAAGTTCCCCAACAGAATCAGGCTCTGCTTCCAGGGACAGAGAGAAGGGAAATGGCTGGGATGGGCAAGCAGTGGTAGGCTTGACATAAGATTGTCCAAGGTGCACTGGGCAGCTTTGCACCCGGCTTTACATGGATACAAGGGAATTGAACTCTGGGCCAGCAAGCTTTGCCAGTAAACACCTTTAACCACTTAGTCATTTCTCCAGCCACAGATAGTGCTTTTTTAAATATTTTTATTTGTGTGTGTATGGGCACGTAGGGAAGCTATAACATGCACAGATGCCTTTGAAAAACATTGTCGTGTTTGGTCTTTCCTTTCCTCTTTGAGACAGGATCTCTCGAAACAAGCTTTTTGTTTTGTTTTGTTTTTGTTTTTCTTGATACTAGTTTGGATGTTTCTTTGCTAGGTCTGTGCCAGACAACCTCCTGTGTCACCTTTCTGCAAGTGATAGACCCCTCTGGCTGCTCAATCATTTCACCTCCAAGCATTCCTGTGTGAACCCCATGACCAAGCACTTCCTTCCAACACCTTAATATCAGCATTAGACTCTATGTTCAGTGCTTAATTTTTGTTTCCTATGTGTGGGTTGTAAGGCTCTTTTTCCTAGTTTATATAAAGTATGTTTTCCATTAGCTGCAATGCAAAGCCAATTATGGATGTGTTGTCCAGAAACCTGCTTTAAATATTCCCCTAGCTCTCGAAGGCTTCCTTGTGAGTTACAGTTCTTAGGTGCATTGTTTACTAGTCCATGGGTATGGTTTGTCATATGTTGAAAGATCACACTGGCTGTAAAAATAAGATGGTGAGTCAAAAGCCACAAGAGCTGTAAACATCTGTGAGGGGTTTCTAGGCTGGGCTGCTTGATAGAGGAAGCTTGGTGCTGATTGTGTGCAGCTGGTGGTACATGTGCTTTTAGGAACAGGGCCATCCGGAGGAGCTGTTAGATATATGGCCTGCTGTCCTGTGGACCATAGACCTGTCATGTTAGCTGTGTGTAATAGGAACCCAAGGGGCCATACTCATACACCTTCCTCTAAATCTCAGCTCTGATTCTGTTGGAAGTTTTGTATTTTATAGAACTTGGTAATCTTTTCACCGTACAGTCAGTCTCACTAAAGAAAGTAGAAATAGCTGAAGAGATGGCACAGAGTTTAAAGGCACTTGCATTCGAAGCTTGTGATCTGGGTTTGAGTGCCCAACACAAGTGTAAAAGCCAGATACAAAAAGTGTCACAAACCTCTGGCATTCACTTATAGTGAGCAGTAAGACACATGTGAATGTGTGAAATAATAATTAGTTAATTTAAAATATTGCAGGAGTTAGAAAACAGCATGGGTTTCAGGCTCTGTCAGATTGAGGGGTGCTGAGGAACTCACAGTTGGTGGTTTGTATTACTACTGGTATTGAGGCTCATGTGAAGTACCCTGGGAGGTAGAGATGTTGACCCACTTACACAGGTACCCTGTCATACAAGAGCTTACTCCAGAGACATGTAGAGGCTGGCCTTGGGATGTCAACTGTTCACCAGGCTGAGATTTTTTTGTACCTAGCCATCACCCCAGCCATAGGGTCACTTCTGAGCAGCTGAGATGGCTTGATGCTTACAAAACTTATCATCTTGATACCCGAGAAGATTCCCCTAGCAAAGGAAGAGGACCGTGATTTTAATTTCCAGAATTGCATGAAAGCAGTCTTTTTTTTTTTTTAGCCCTTTAACTTTTTATGAGGAAATTTCAAGCTTGCACAAGAAAAGGGAAAAAAACTAGTGAATCCTGACAGATCCTCACTCACATCAAACATTAACCATCTATAATTTTACCAATTATATGTAATCCAAGGTTTCAGGTATAATTCTGGTGATAGGAAATCTTTATATAAGGTGCACATAAAAATATTTTTCCTAGATGATAAAACTGAATCATGGCTATGTTGTGAGCAAAGACATTTTTATTGTGATCAGTGCAATTCAAAGTGGGGCTTGCAAAGCAATGGTGGCTTGCAACTTCATATTGCTGTTGTGTGATAAATGAGGAGTGTTGAGAAAATCATGACATTTGACATTTGGTGATGTTTAAGCATGATAATTTTCTAGCCGTTGGTTTTTTGTTTAATTACATTTTTGTAAAGGAGCCGTTCTGGAACAGATTGCTCGAACCATGATCTGTCTATCCTTACAAATTGTTTGAAAAGCACTGTTCATATAGTGCTTTTATGCTCTGGCCCTTCCAAGACTTTAGCTAATGTCTATAGACATTTGGGGTTGTCACAGTTGGGATGAGTGGAGGGTGTGCTAGTGACATCTAGTGGATGCAGTGGACAGTCTCTACACCTAAGAATTATCTGGCCCCAAATTTCAGGAGTATCCACATTGAGAAGGCCTGGCCTCCACCCCAGTGGAAAGTTTCAGCTGCTCTGGGCAGGATCTATGAAAGAAGGTTTGGCAGGAGAGTCTTGCTTTGATACAGGCTGGAATACTTTCACCTGAGTTCAGGTGATCTTCACACTGTAGGCTATATTCCACACTGGAAATTAAGGACTCTTTACAGATAAGGTCAGAAAAATGCATTTGCCTGGATCCTTTGAACGTATATTGCAGCCCTGGAATTTTAAAGTTGCCGACTTCATAGGTGCTACAGTTTGTAGTTTGCTTCGCAAGAGATTAGCCACTGTTTATGGCAGCTGAGAAAATGAGAAGCTAGAAATTTGTTAACATTACTTAGAAAATTTGTACTTAAGAAATTCACTCAAAGTCCATTTTAAGAGGATCTTTTAAACTTAGGAGTAAGAAATTATCATTCAGGAAAATTCATCATTATTTTTAGAACTCTATGTAAGGAAAACATTAGTAGCTTTAAAAGACAATAATCTAGAAAAGGTAACCAAATGAAATTTATTTGAAAAGCAAAAGATGAGTTTCATGCCTTAACATGCCTTTGTGTTGTTTTGTGCGTATCTGTGTAGGGGGGGACTCCAATAAATTTCTTTCTGGAAGGTCTAGACTCAAATATAACTTTGTCAGACCCCCTCCCAAAGATACATTGAAATTTGTTAATTTGTTTAAAAATATAACATTTTAAGCTGGTGTTCTTTTCTCTGTGGAAGGGCAGAAACTACTCCAAAT